>CANYCX012646971.1:0-12851 GCA_948193385.1 Breynia disticha f. nivosa
TTGACCAAAAGATATTCGTATCGTACTATTTTTTATGAAATATTATTATTCGTAATATAAATATTATAAAAATTAAATTCGTAACATTTGTGTCATATCATAAATTTGTACTTGCAATATTTATTGCCACAAAAAAATGACAGCTCTAAATATGTTGAATCGAAAATTGATTTATTGGAGGCAGAGATTGTAGTTCATCAACTGAGAATAGAATAAATATTTCACCAACACTCTCCTTGTTGTGTTGAGGTCATCATTCATGTCCTAAATCATACTTCGTTTCTCTATTTGGTTTTTGGGAAGATTTTTTTTTTTTGCTTTTTTGTAGGGAAGATTATAAGGAGAAAGAAGCATGGAAGTTTTTAATTTGAATTTCATACGTAATTATTACATGATAATTGTGATTAATTAACATATTGAAGAATTTTAGAAAGTGAAGCATGCATGAAAATTGGAATAACGTATATTAGGTCTCATCTCATGCATGTTTTTAATACATTACGTTGATATTTAGATGAAAGATTAAACAGCTTTTTACTCCCTACTCCATTTGTAATTCATTTTAGTGCCCACCACCACCCCCTCCTCCTGCTCCATAGCCTAAGCCACCACCAAACCCACTTCCAACTCCTCCTCCACCACCAAACCCACCACCCCCTCCTAGCCCACCGCCAGCACCTCCGCCTCCACCAAATCCTCCACCTCCACCTACTCCTCCTCCTGCTCCCCCACCAATTCCTCCTCCTGCTCCTCCTCCAAATCCACCTCCTCCTCCACCTGCACCTCCTCCTAATCCACCTCCTCCTCCTAGTCCTCCACCGCCACCTAGACCTCCACCACCTCCTAATCCTCCTCCTCCACCTAAACCACCTCCATGACCAATTCCACCACCTAAACTTCCTCCTTTGCCAATTCCGCCACCTAAGCCCCCTCCTTTTCCAATGCCACCTCCTTTTCCAATGCCACCACCTAAACCTCCTCCTTTACCAATGCCTCCCCCTAAACCTCCTCCTTTTCCAATGCCACCTCCTAGGCCACCTCCCTTACCGATGCCACCACCTAAACCTCCACCTTTTCCAATGCCACCACCTACTCCTCCTCCACCACCAAGTCCACCTCCCCCGCCAAGTCCACCTCCCTTACCAATGCCACCACCCAAACCTCCGCCTTTTCCAATGCCACCACCTACTCCTCCTCCACCACCAAGTCCACCTCCCCCACCAGCTCCACCACCCAGACCACCTCCTCCACCCGCTCCACCACCAAGTCCACCTCCTCCACCAAGACCACCTCCGGCTCCACCACCAAGTCCACCTCCTCCACCAAGACCACCACCGGCTCCACCACCAAGTCCACCTCCTCCACCAAGACCACCACCAGCTCCACCACCAAGTCCACCTCCTCCACCAAGACCACCACCAGCTCCACCACCAAATCCTCCTCCTCCACCAAGCCCACCACCTCCACCTAGACCACCTCCCCCTCCTCCTCCAAACCCACCTCCACCACCACCACCTAAACCTCCTCCACCTCCAGCTCCACCACCAAAACCACCCCCTGCACCTCCTCCAATACCTCCTCCACCACCAAAACCACCGCCTCCACCACCTCCAAGGCCGCCACCGCCGCCAATGCCTCCTCCTAGCCCTCCACGTTTAAAGGGTCGTTTAAGCAAAGGCAATGGACGGTGAAAAAGCAAATGCTTGTCATCTTTCTCAGCATTACTAACTTGGCCATGATTAGCCACAACCAAGAAACCATCGAGCACGCAAAGCCATAACAATGCAGCAACAACACAGTATGAAGTATCCATGTGTGCAGTGCGTATAGTTATACAAGCAGTGCAATTGTAAGTTGACGAGAATGTATATATAATGAGAAAAGAAAAACAGAGATTATTTAAATAATGTATACGATGGGTGCCTTAAATGCAGTGCAAGTATAACGCAACTGTCACGCTATGCATGAGTAAATGAGTCTCACCTGTCATTGGACAGAGCATTTATGTGCGTCTAACTGACCTCTTTCTAGTCTTGTGAATGACCAACATTAGGGCTTAGCTTTGACTTTCAACAGGGATGATCCTAAAAAGGGTTAACAATTTGAAGCCAATCGAGCTGGAATCTTCAAATTGAAAGGCCTGGAAAGGAGTCTTTAATTAAGGACATTTAATGGTACTTATAGGGTCATTAAATGAATCAACTACTGTTCGTTAATTGATATCCCTTGCTTCCAAGCCACTAGCCTCTTTCTCAAAGCTCACTCACGCGTATACTCTCTCGGACACTGCTTTTGGCGGTATCACACTGGAGAAGATGATAACAGCTATGCGTTATATAAAAAGATACTAATATAAGTGATGCATTATTAATTCTGCTGCTTTACGTCGTTCATGCACATGTGGTGTTGTTACGTACACTCACCCTTATTCATGAATTTAATTGAGAGATTATCAGAATAATCTCAACCATGCATATAACATTTTTTTAGTCGAGTTGGTGATAATATTGTATAGTCATTTCATTAATTTGAGAGCAGGTTATGGAGGTGTACAATGGAACTCTTCAGCTATGTTAATTATGAACAGAATTATGATCAGGTCGTTATTATACAAGATGTGTTTTAGGGTTTATGGTTTTAAATATGTGCATTTGAAACAGTTAGCTTCAAAATCAAAAACTAACTAGCTAAGTACGTTTGTGTCAAATTTGTCCCTGAAATTGCTTCACAATTATTTCGTTAAATAATTTTGACGCAAATTTGTAATTTTTTTTAATGAAAACCCAAAATGATTTAAAAAATAAAAAGTGGAATTAATTTTCAAGGTTATGCATTTTTAAATAGAATTTTTTTTTGTGGAGCTTTCATTTATAGAAATTAAAGTGTAAAATTAACCAGTAAATTGTTGAAAACGAATATTATTGCAAGTGATCAAAATAGGGAAACATCTTTTGTAAAAGTAAGAAAAAAAAATGGATACCAAACAAAACAAGGGAATTTATTTACCCTATAATTCAATTATTTTTTCTGACTATCCCATACTAAATAAGGCCTAAATCAATTACTAAGCTATTGTAAAATAATGTAAATACAAGCCTCTATTTATTTCACGAAAAGTAATTTTTTTTAGATTTTTTTATGAAAGTTAAACTTTTAAATCTTTTTTTAAGTTTTATTTTTTTAGTGTTTGACACTCAAGTGTTTAAAAATGTAATAAAAATATAATTCTATATTTTAAATAGAAAAAATATTTTCTTTAAAAAATAGATAAAAATGATTATTATTTTATATTAATTTTTAACTTATAATTCTATTGACTTATTTCGTTAGTACCAATTATTAAAAAATTAAAAAATATATGTTTTCTGAATTTTTTATAAACAAACGCATAGATGAATATCTTTTGAGAGAGTTCAAATGTTACAGCTTAAAATTGATTAACATGTGATTACTTTTTATTTGGAAATAAATTTTATATTAATATAAAAAATACGAAATATTTATTTACTGTTTTGAGTTGCAAACAGTCTAAAATTAACTAAACGACTAAAAGTATTATTACTATTCGAATATTTATATTCCTTATTTTAGTCCAAATTAGAAGAAAAACATTATTTTATTGAATTATTAAGCCACACAGTACTTTGTCTTTATTATAAGTAGTGGAAAACTAAAGGTTGTTCATATTAGTTCATAATAATTTAGAACAAATACACAAATAATAAGTTAAAACAATAAAAATTATAATCTCAAGAATATATTAAAACTCGACTTTTGTTACCAAAAAATTTTGGAGGAGGACTGAGCTTGTCCATATCTAAGACAGGGAAGGCTCACAAGGAATTGCCGCCGGATACCGACAATTAACGTTCTATACCTAGTAAACAAGCGGCAACGAGACTCGAACAACAAACCTTTGAAGCAGCCTGACAAAGATTTCAATGTAGGTATATATATAGCAAAAATCATAGGTTCAACCATAATTAAGAATATATTAAAAAGGTCCAAAACAAGTATCTTTAAATTGACTAAAAAAATATAAGTAATGAATACAACATAGCAATAAAAATAATTAAAAAAAATGCATCAATCACTTATGTTGCCAATTTCAAGCAATTGGAATCATGTCATGTTTGTCTTTGATACTTTAAATTGAACGTCATTCCAATAAGGTAGATAGAGATGTCAACAGAGAAGGCAGACCCTTTTTCCTCTTCTCGTCTCCGTCTCATCGATTCCATCTTCATTCTTGCCCGTTTCGTCGGAAATGGTATTTTAGATACCATTTGAAATGACATTTTAAATACTATTTTCATGTCTGTTTTCGTTGATTATTAGGAAATTCTCATGCTTTAAAACTTCATTTTTTTTAAATAAACGTGTATATATTAAAATATACATAATTTAATACTTAAAATATAATATAAAAGTAATATATATATATATATTATGGAGTATGAGAGCAGGTAGGTGGGAACGAAGACTCCCCAACGAGAAATTGATGGGATGAGGTCGAGAATTTCCCGCAGATTCTGGGTTCAATTGCCACCCTTTAAGGTTGATAAAACATTGGATTCTAAATGAAATAATTGATCAAACTTTTACTTCGTTTATTTGACAGAAAAAATATTTTTCTGAATTTTATTTTATTAAATTATATATTTTTTTCACACTCAAATATTTAATAAATAATATAATTTTATATTTCTAAAAAAATGTTTTTTAAATATAATAAAAATAATTATTTTTTATTAATTTATTTTTAATGTATCAAACATTAAAAAGTTTAAAAAATATTTTTTGAAAAATGAAATTTTCCAAAAAAAATCTAATTGCATACATTTGAATTCACATTCCATTTCATCAAAAAAATATTCACATTCCACGTCATCCTACGTGGCAGTATCCGAACCCCACTTCCCTCCACGTCACAAAATCACAAACCCAACCGCTACATCGAATCAAACATCTTTTTTTAACCCATCCGAACCTCAGCTTCGGTATCACCTCACCTCAATAATAAAATTTTTAACTCCTCCACTAAAATTTACCAACTAATTAAAAAAACAAAATTACACTCCCTCAATTCAATCAAATCAATAATAAATCATAAAATGAAGCCCCACTGTTGTTTGATCACTCTGTAAGTGGGTGAATCTTCAAATGCTGTCCTGGATCACACAATAATCTCGATTTTAAGGCAAGGTTTCGTGTTCAATTACTTTACATATTACTGTTTAATTTAATTTACTCGAAATTGATTTGGATTTTTTTGTTTGTTTTGTTGTGAACAGATTGGTTTTGTGGTGACTCTGAGTAAATATGGCGGCTCAGAGTAATTGGGAAGCGGATAAAATGTAAGTTTCGGGGGGGTTTTGAGAGTGTTTGATTTGGTGAATTTGAAGATGTATTAGTGCTAATTTTGGGATTTTGATTCATAGGCTTGATGTGTATATATATGATTATATGGTGAAGAAGAAACTGCATAATACAGCTGAGTCGTTTATGAATGAAGGAAAGGTTGCTCCTGATCCAGTAGGTAATATGTTAATAGTTTTGTCGACTTATATGCTTGGTAGCCCTTAGAAAGCGTTGTTTTTTATTATATTGCACTTCGGATTGGTATGGTTCTGTTATGGAATTGGTGTTTTGTATGTGTTTTTGTGAGAATTTTGACTAATTTGTACAATATTTGGAAATTATTTCTACTAATTTGCACTACGGGGTGATGAAGTCTGGAATGGTTGATAGTTTTAGGAAATGATGTGTGTGTGTTAAAGTTTTGATCTTGAAATTGATTGTTTAGTTAAAAAGAGAACGTTGAGGGATTGATCTTTGGCAGAAACTGGTATGGTCACGTTGCGCGCATAGCATGGAGATATTTTTTAATTAATGATGTCAATACTGAGAATTGTTCGTTTTGGAATTTCTGATTTTAATTGGGATGGAATCACTTTTTGAGAATTGATTCATGAAACCAATCGATTCGGTCATAATGGTGTGGATTCTCCTCGAATCAATGTGTGACAACAGGGTCTTTGGTTTTAAAGCACTTGTGAGGAAGCTCATTTTTAGTCGTACAGTTGTATTTGACCACATTGCGAATTAATTGATTCATTATGCAGCTATTGATGCTCCTGGAGGATTTCTTTTTGAATGGTGGTCAGTTTTTTGGGACATTTTCATTGCGAGGACCAACGAAAAGCATTCCGAGGCTGCTGCAGCGTATATTGAGGTGGTTGCTTTGTCACCACTTCTGAGTTGCTTTTCCGTTGTGTCCTTTTATGTTTATCTCCATTTTTAGCTATGATGTGCTCTTATTTGCATAGGCACAGCAAAATAAAGTGAAGGAACAACAGATGCAAATGCAGCAAATGCAATTAATGCGTCAAGCTCAATTACAAAGAGCAAGTCCAAATACTCCAAGTCTTAGTGGACCTGTCAACGCAGTTGGTTCAGAAGGAGTGCTGGGGCAACCAAATGCCAGTGCGTTGGCAGCAAAAATGTATGAAGAAAGAATGAAACATCCAAATCCAATGGATTCAGAAACTTCACAACCACTTCTCGATGCTAGGATGGCTCTTCTAAAATCAGCTACTAACCATCCTGGGTAAACTTAAGTTGGACTTTTTCAGGCTTCTTTTCTTACTTTTCTGACTCTTTACTTGTTGATTTGATTGTCCTTATACAGTCCGTTGGTCCAAGGGGGTAATCCTGGGAGTGTTACGGCAGCAATACAGCAAATCCAGCAGGCACGATCTCAACAGAACACTGTAACTACTTGGACACGTTGCTACATTTGATTTGATGTTTATATTGTCAATAATTTTTTCCCTTTTTGGCGTTCGATTGATGGGTCAGTTTGTTTTTTAATGTGCAGGAAATCAAAAGTGAAGTGAATTTGGGTGCTGCTCAGAGATCTTTGTCTATGGATCCTTCATCGATCTACGGGCAGAATATCATGCAGTCAAAACCTGGAATTGGAAATGCTGGTACATTACTGTTTCTGCATTGGAGATTGAAAATTAAGCAGAGGAGATAGGCACATATCTACTAACAAAAACATCTGAGTAAATTAACCTAAACATGCAACTTTGAAAAAAAAAATTAATGCCTAAGATAAAAGTTAATGCCCTTCTCATGATGTTATAATAAAATGAGCGCTGGTACTGTTCTCACTACTTACCATGGCCACTTGCATGGTGGTATGACTCAAACTCGGATTTTTTGGGTTGAGATAAATCTTTCTTATCTCTGTGTTATAAGTTATGAGCCAAAAAATTAATGAATGAATGCATACAAGAATTTCACTGAGATAATTGCTTGATTGAGGTTTACATATTCATGAAATTTATGCTACTGTACAAGAGCACACTTTCTGTTGTACAACCACATTTGTTAAGTGTGTTCTGTGGAGTCTTTTCTTTGAATGGTGTTCTTAATTTTCCCCTTTCATGTCTCAGGACTGAATCCTGGAGTGAGTGGTCTTCCATTAAAGGGATGGCCCTTGACTGTAAGTTTCATTCTATCTCACGGATTCACTGAAATAAAGCTTCAAAATCAACATTTTGATGCTATTGTTAAATTATGCAGGGTATTGATCAAATTCGGCCAGGTTTGGGTGCACAAGTACAAAGACCACTTTTACATGGTGCTACTGCTAGTCAATTTCAGCTATTGCCACAGCAGCAGCAGCAACAGCTTCTGGCACAAGTCCAGGCTCAAGGAAATCTTCCTAACTCACCAGTCTATGGAGATATAGATCCTCGGAAATTCAGAGGATTAGGCAGAGGGACTTTGCCTGGAAAAGATGGCCAAGCAAATGCAAACGATGCATCTATTGGTTCACCCATGCAATCAACTTCATCTAAGGTAAGATTAACTTTCTATTTCATGCCAGATTCTTTATAGATTCATTTGGCTAAGAATTTTCAACATTCTTTTTGTTGATATTATAGCAGATGAATGTGCCACAGATGCAACAATCATCCTCTCAACTACAGGATCCATTGCAACCACAGCAAGCTCAGCAGGTTTGTACACAAGGACACGAAACTTTAGGTGCATTTGATAACCAAATTAACGACTTAATTCAAAAGATTAGATGCTTAATGATTTTAAATGTATTTGATACTAATAGAAGATGACTACTTAATTGAATAGATTGAGTCATAAACCACATTATCTATTAAGTTACTAGGTTTTACTTTTAATTTAGTATATTGTTGTCTAAGTTAATTATGTGTTATGTTTTGTGACTTGAATTCAGATAGTGGACTTTTTCTAGTCATTTCAATTACATTTAATTATTTTTATTTTCTATATCAACAACCACCTATGTACTGTTATTGCATTTCATGCAGCAAAAATGTTTCAACCATGATATGAAGTTCATCTAGTTTTCATTTCTATTTGATTTTTCTCCTTTTTCTATTTCATAATTTTTTTCTTATAATTTTTGTTTTACAATTTAATAATTGCATGCTAAATTTAGCTTTTTGACGATTATCTTATTAAGCCACTGTCAGTATTTATTGCGTAGTTTTTGGATTTACCACACAGTTTTTAGAAATAGATTCAAGACTTCAATTTCCTGTGCTTAATTTTTCAGCATTTATTTTTCAGTTTTATAAAACAGGCCCTCATTTTGTGTTGCATGAATTCTTAAATTACTTGATGGTTTGAATTGGTCCTTCTATAACTTGTCTATGAGACTTTAAACTTCTATAGCAGTACTCTTTTTACCTCTAGAATATATGATCTAGTGATTACAGACTAAAGCTTGTGATTTTCTGTTTAACAGACGAATCGAAAGAGGAAAGGCCCTACATCTTCTGGACCTGCTAACAGCACTGGTACTGGAAACACTATAGGACCATCTAATTCTCAACCATCAACTCCGTCAACTCACACTCCAGGTGATGGAATTGCCACGACCGGCAATTTACAGCATGTCAGCAGCATGCCAAAAAGCTTGATGATGTATGGTTCTGATGGGACCGGAGCTCTAGCGTCATCCACTAACCAGCTGGTATGTACTTTTTGGTGAACTTCCCACATAATTAACAAAGAGATGAACTGGTGTGCAACTGTGCATATTATTTTCTTTTTCCTGGAAGTGGTAAATCTACGAATCTGCAGACTGGTACTATATCGGAATCATGATAATTTGCAGCTTTGGAAACTATGTTTTTTTGTTGGTTAGTTGTTTAGTTCATTATTCATGTAAATCCTGGAACTCATCTGATTTCCCTGAAAGTATTTCCTTGAAGGTAAATAAGGTGCACATTCATTTGAGTTCCTTTTCTGATTCATTCGTCACTGCAGGAGGACATAGAACATTTTGCAGATGTTGGCTCCTTGGATGATAATGTGGAATCATTTCTCTCTCATGATGATGGAGATGGCGGGAATTTGTTTGGCACTTTGAAAAGGAATCCTTCTGATAATGCAGAAGCTTCAAAAAGTAAGGAAAATTGCCCATCTATCTCTTGTTTAAGTTCAATAGAGCAATGCTTATATTCACTCCATCTCAGGTTTTTCCTTCAATGAAGTTGGTTCAATATGTAAAAGCAATGGAAAAGTTGTTTGCTGCCATTTTTCCACAGATGGCAAGCTTCTAGCCAGCGCTGGTCACGATAAGAAGGTATTATGCATCGTAGCATACAAGTTTTCTTTTGTATTATGATCTATTTGTCCGCAAATTGATATCACTGATGGTTCATTAATTTTTATCTGAACCTACCAATTATCTAATGCATCCCCACGCATTGAGAAACATCAAAGATAATGATACCTGTCCAACTCAGATTTTTTGTACAAATCTTGCTGTTTATTAATGTTTTTAAATTGCAGAAAAGCTCTTGAGTAACTGAGATCTCATTGACAAAATATGATGTGGATATTCTTGTCAGTAGGTTGTTATTTGGAACATGGAAACTCTACAAACTGAGTGCACCCCAGAAGAACATACCTACATTATCACAGATGTTCGATTCAGACCAAATTCAACTCAACTGGCGACATCTTCATTTGATTCAAGTGTGAGACTTTGGGATGCAGCAGAAGTAAGTTTCCTATTCATTCTGCGTTGTTATCTAGTATAGTTAATTTTACAGCAGATATACTGAATTTCAATTTTGATGCACTCTTTTCAGAATGCAATCTCTTCCTTAGATTCTTCTGGAATGTGTTAATTTATGAAACTGCTTTTGCATATTTGAGACACTTGCACAAATGTGCTTGCTTGGGAAAGAAGATTGCCACAATTTCACTGTTGTTTTATTATTTGAAGTTGAGTGTAAATTCCATTTCTTTTGTTGAAAAATGAATCACTAGTTACTAATTGATGAATAATGAATGTATAATAGAGACTGAGTATTTGTTTCTTTACATTTTTGCAGCCGAGGTATACTTTGCAGGCTTACACAGGCCATACCTCACATGTGATGTCTGTTGACTTCCATCCTAAGAAGAACGATCTCTTTTGCTCTTGTGATGGTAACAATGAGATTCGCTTTTGGAACATCAACCAGTATTCTTGCACCCGCATATCTAAGGCTAGTTTTGAATTTGTTTTCTTTATAGTTTACAAAATATCCTATGGACTAAAAGTTTTGTGCCTAAAACTCCCCCAGTCATTTGATTGAACAGGGAGGTACTGCACAGGTCAGATTTCAGCCAAGAATCGGACAACTTCTTGCTGCAGCTGCTGAAAATGTTGTGTCCATCTTTGACGTTGAAGCTGACAGACAGACACTTGCATTACAAGTATTGAGTTTTAAAAATAAAGAAAATTAATATTTTTTTAATTTGTTTGACTATTTTGAAATTTATTGCATTTTTTATTTTCAGGGCCACTCCACAGAGGTACACTCTGTTTGTTGGGATGCGAATGGGGATTATTTGGCTTCTGTCAGTCAGGAGTCTGTAAGGGTTTGGTCATTGGCAACTGGTGAATGCATTCATGAACTTAGTTCCAACGGAAACAAGTTCCATTCTTGTGTTTTCCATCCTAATTACTCCACTCTCTTGGTCATTGGTGGATACCAGGTGATGTTCTTTCTTGCTTAGATTTTTAATTCTCAGATCTACCAGGGAAATCAGCTTATGTCTCTTGTTTATTTGAAAAATTCATTCTCTTTCAATGAACAACTTGTTACCTTCATATTTTATTCACCCGGGAACATTATGCTTAGCCTTAAACTACCGTATCTTTTTAGTTGCGACTGACTGGACAAAAATTTAAAAAAGGGTTCTATTTACGGCTGATCTTCTTCAATTACATGCTACCTTGTTTGATTGAGAATCTGTTTTGGTTAAAACTGCATACATATTGAACGTTAACTTAATGATGCTAAGTCTATTCTCCTTTCTGGCTTCATTGCTTTTCAGTCGTTGGAGCTTTGGAATGTAACCGAGAATAAGTGTATGACCATATCGGCTCACAAATGTGTGATATCAGCTTTATCACAGTCTCCAATCACGGGGATGGTTGCTTCTGCTAGTCATGACAAGTGTGTGAAGATTTGGAAATAAATGCTACCTTGTAATTCTGCAATTCCCCTGCGAGTTCAAACTGTTTGCTCTGTTCTCAATGGAAAAGAGCCAGAGAACAGTAGTCAATAAGGGTAATTGAAGAGCATTTACCAAATAGATTTGAGTTAGACATTGTTGTCTTCTTCATTGAGCTGTTTATGCAAGTAATAACAGGTTTATTGGGTTCCCTGGTTGGGGGGGGGGGGGATTGTTGTTTGATTGTTATTGAATTTTCCATGAAATCAGCTTGAATAGATTTGATTTAGACACCTTGGCCGGCGGATGAATGGAAATTTGGCCTTGTTTTTTCAGTCGTGGCTGTTTGAAAGATTGAGAATTTTCATTTCTGTTTTTTTTTATAAATATTTCAACATGTATTGTACAAGAATTCTTGTCACCAAATACCATTATAAATTATTCAGTTAATCTTTGGTTTTAGGTATCCAACTGTTTCAGGTGTTTGAATGGTGCCAAAACCTAACAAAGTTGGTGCTGTACTTCTAAAGAAAACGTGTTTGCGATTTATTATGTGATTAGAGTTTGTTATAAATAGAAGCGAATCGACAATAGGGCTGCTCACGGGACTTGGAGATTCTCAATCTGACCCACGGACTTGTCCTGATAGAACTGGTTGGCTTTGATTTTTCTCCTCCTGTTCTGTCCCGTAATTTTTTTGATGAGACGGTTCTGAATCTTAGGTAATATCCATTTCGAGAACCATTCTGTCCCGTCCCGAAGAACCGAAATTAGAATCGAAAAATAAATATAATTATTTAAATTATAAATTAAAAAACAATAATACTCAATACTAAATAATAAAACCATATGCAAGCGTTAACGAACGTTTAATAAAATGATTAAATACTAAGAAAACTCACTTTAAACCTAATATTAATTAATGGTGGATTTAATATTATTGAGAGGTTAAAGATTGATTGAATTTAGTAGTGGATTTAAGAAGTTTACTGTTCTTACAAAAAAGTTATGTACTGGTAATGTGTGCTGATTAGTATTTGTAGTATCAAACACTTGATACATGTAATGCAAGTGTAACCAACATCCTATTTGTAGTACAAAGGAACAATCTGATAAAACTCAATTTCTAACTTTCTCTAGTCAAGTAATGATCTTAGAGATCTTTTTTTAAGTAGATATAACGCTAAATAACGAAAGATAAGACGAATCAGACATGATTTGGAACAGTTTTAGAAGCCTCTAAGCAAAATTTGTCCAATTTGAGCAGGAACTGAAAGAAGATAGAAAGGAAAATTTTGTTGGTTTAGAACCACAACTAAAACTTTTATATGTTGTTA
>CANYCX012647011.1:0-11345 GCA_948193385.1 Breynia disticha f. nivosa
GGTAGTGCTAGGAATATGCACTTACTGAGTTCAAAAACTCATGTTGCATGTCTACTTAACTTTGACCGAATAGAGCATTGAGGCATTGACATGGACAACATTACTAACTATCCATAATTAGTCTTAGACTCTATGTAATGAGGTTAACAGTGCATCCCTTTTCAGTTGTTTGTTTTAAGTACTTGTCCATCCTTAAATGAGTTGAAATTTTGCAAAGATTTTGAATCATGGTTTTGATTACTCAAGGTTTTGTAAAGTATTTAATAACCCATGTAACCATTCATAGGACTATATGGTCAGTGACCTGATCATTTACTTGCCCTTGTAACTACTCATTACACTATACAGTCAGTGACATGGTCGTGTAGCTGCCCGTGCAACCTATTAGAAGACTACATGATTAGTGGCATGACTCTGTACGTGATTGTGTGGTGCTCCATGAAACTATAAAATGACTATTTCTTGCCAAAATAATTATGGATTGCCTAAGAACATAATGATAACTAATAATTGAGGTGATAAATATTAATTAGAGATCATTTAAAATGAGAATTGCAAGGAATTTCGTAATGTACATAAATACATAGGAATCATAGAAAAAGGAAGAATTAAAGAATTGGGTGAGTGATAGTTAAATAACGGTTGAATTACAGCTTATGTAGTCAGATAAACGCACTTATATATACACTTACCAAATATTAGTACACGTGTATTTATTTTTATGAAATTATATGAAAAGGAACACTAAGACTGTCGAGAGGATTCATACACTACTAGTCCACTTCGTGATTCGGGATATCAAGCTGAGAGGTTGGGGATCAATCTAGATAATTAGGCTATTTTGACGGTATTTGTATTTTTATAATAATTTGTCATGTCATGATTCTACACTTTTACTGTCAGATTTTTAATGAGTTTTGGTACATTGCTTGTACATTGCTTCTGCATGTTGCATGGTCTTTATCATGAAAATGGTTCATTTGAGAGTTTGAATTTTGGAAATAGTTTACATATATGTTTTTCATTGGCACTCAAATTTATTTTATTTATTTGAGGTTATAGAGGTGTTATAGTATTTTTCCAAAATTATAATGGAAATTATATAATAATAACTAATCGAGTTAAAAGGTAAGATAAATTTGAGCGTCACAATTAATCGTAAAATGAATTCGGGCGCCACATCATAAACTTATTAGAGTGGCTTCACATTGATGTGTTTGTATAGTGAATAAGTTTGCGTAGATAAGTAGCATTGATGTGCATTTAATGATAATGAAAGAACCATACAAGCATTTCATGTTATTTTTGTACATATGAGTATGAACTAAAATAAAATATGTCAATATGTGCTATAGGTGAAAAGAGCAGTGGGAACACCTGGAAGGCAAAGGGAGCAACATAACTTTGCTGAATTTTGTGAGTCAACCATTATTTGTTTATTTTCTATGGATGTCAATATTGGTTCTAAATGGCAATGGTAGATTGTATCATAAGTATGATGATTTTTTTGGTTTGTTTTTATGTTTGATGGGTTAAACATGTTATATGTTGTAATGAGAGTATTGAGTACAAACTGAATATGTGCTTGTAGGGCCACTATTTAAAAAACTTTATGCAATGGGTCATAGTTTTAAGAAATCCTAAAATCAAATCCAGAGGAGTTCGATGGGTGAGTGTAGAAGTATGAAGAAATTTATTTCAATAAGAAGACTTGCACTTATGGGAAGCAATTACCAAGAATTGAACGAAAATGGATAAGACATATTTACTAGAGTTATTGCTCAAGATGGATTCTACTATTTCAAGAAGCATAATCCCACAAGGAGTAGGAGACGAGTAAAATGATTGAAATTAAGGCAATCCTTAAATTGTATAACACACTAGTTCGACCATTTCTTTGAACATATTGATTTCATTTATATATAACTTCTACCATACTATTATCTTAAATTCATGCCTTTGAAATCAAATAATTAAAAACTTTCTTAATCTTCATCATCTCATTCACCTTTCCTTCACTTGTTAACTATTTATAACCAATTTGTATACTAAATTTACTTTTAACGTGACCTCAAAGATGGTATATTTGGCCTAACATGCCACCATGCTAGACTAATGTGACCTCATGGTTATTTCCCCAAGCATCGTGTTGATGGATCATATCTGTTTAAAACATTTTGCACATAAATGTTGTGGTTGTGGTCCATTACATGCCTCGTGTAAACAACCACACCCTTCTTGTGGTTTGTAACACAACCCATGTTGGACAGCTATAATATTAGGGTAGGATTGATAACACGACCTGTGTTAAATACTAGGTCAATCATACTAACCCTAATTTGCATATAATGTGTTTCATTCAACCTTAGAGAAAATAGAACCATACATATAATGGTTGTAACATCTTAAGAAAACATGTATCACCAAAAAAAATCACACATATTCACACAAATACACATTAAGCATATGAATCAAAACTTGTGAGAGAGAAAGAAGAGTTGCCAAAGCAGCTATTCGACCTGAACTACTGAGCTTTAACCTTGTCTATCTAACTGAGATGAGCCTAAAATCAAAATGAAAATTTTGATGAGCTACAATACTCAATGAGTAATCAATGCAATTGCTTTCTTTTCGTATAAACTGTATTCTTTTGTATTCAATCTGTAGACATATAATCATAGAAACAATTGCTTTCTTTTCTATAATTTTTTAATCATTACTGATATTTTCTTCTTTTTTTTCATTTCATTTCGCATTATTGATTCTTTCTTTTCTATCATTTCATTCAAGACTTTTATACTTTATGTTCTATTGCTTCATCCATAAATTCAGATTAATAAATTCTGATTAATTTCATATGCTCACACTCTTCTTTCCATTGCCCTTTTTCATCAATTGATTTTCTTTCCATTGCCTCCTTATTTATCTTTATTCGCTTCATTCCATTGCCTTCTCATTTCATAATATATTCTCCTTTCTATTGCCTCGTCATTTATTTCTTCTCTCTATATCCTCCTCATTTATATCTTCTTTCCATTTCCTTTTCATTTAACATCATTCTTCATTTCATTGCCTCCTCTTTTATGCTCACTCAATCAACTCTTGAACAATCATGCTTCACATTCATCTCATTTCATAACATCACATATGCATCATGATTTCATTCATCTTACATATAAACTTATCTTTCTTGTAATGATCATGTATGCATCATTCATTATCATTTCATATCAATTCCATATCATCGATCATCACATAAAACACTTTAACTATTGGCACAAGTAACAATGGTGCAAACCCTGCATGCTACATTAACATCTCACACTAACATTTCTAATATTTACATATATCTCATATATCATCATTGAAAATAATAATATCAAGTATTCATCAATGCACATTGTTTGATTATATTTATTTTAGTGATCACACATTAAAAACTGTAAAAGTGAGTTGAGATTACTCACCTGGTCAACTAAAATACTCAAAATGTTGTTGTCTAGACTATTGTGGTAAATTTAAAATTTTTTTTACAACACACCATAAAACATAATATTACTCAATGTGATGTATGAATATATGTCAATGCAAGTGTTCTCCTCTTACTAAAATATTCTCAATTTAGTACCTTTTTGCCTTGTTTTCAATCAAAATTGTAAAATCCTACCATTCATTACTTTTACATCTTTTGTACATTTTTCTCATTATTCACACATATTGAAATTTCACATCATATTAATTTGTCTTCTCAATTCTTTCTACATATTTTATTAAAAATTCACTCAAGTTAAAAAATTTCATCTCATTTTCTCAATTTTAGATTTTTACATCTTTTATTCTTTATTCAAGTTCTCTTTTTATACTCAATATTTTTCAATGGTTCCACTTTTATTAACTCACTAACTTCCTCATGTTTCTAACCATATACAACTTGTATCAATTGATTCACTATAAAGGGAGAACTAACTTACTCTTTCTACATTTTTAGATTTCTTTACAATCCTATCTATCAATCTTGCAATTTTTTCATTCAATACCTACAATAGATCTTTCTCCAGTTTAATTGCATAAATTCATACACATATCATAGTTTCTATCATAATTTTCCCGGGGTCTAATTTTACCAAAAACTATGTGCAAAATTTCTTTCAACACATGCTAGAAAATCATAAAATTTTGTCTTTAAGGATTACCTTTCATGAGCTTTGCGTTTCCCCTATTTGTCTCAACCAATTTACTCCTACTTTGATGATTTATGTTTAGATAGATTTTCTAAAGATGTTGAAGGTGGGTTATAAGGGTTTTCTTATTGATTAAGCTGAGTTAAGTTACTCATATAATGAAAAGGAAAATTTTATTCTCTCATTTTTTCCTTAAGCTAATCTGTAATTTGACACGCCCCTGTTGCTACTATATATGGCTTGTGCTTGGCTCCATGGCCACCATGTAACTCACCAAGTTCTCATCCCTCACCCTTCTGTCCAGAGTGGTATCCAACACAGCCTCTGTGGAACTCACTATGTCCGGTGTGTTCTCAACACACCCTCGCATAGATTTCTTAAACGACCATATTCATTGAACACACCTAGCCTAATTCACTTATAACATACTTTCTTTACTTTTCCTGTCACTTATACTGCTATTTCAAACAATCACACACATATGCTCATGATTTTATGCAATGCCTACATTGCAGTTAGTGTTTCTATATGATTTCCTTTTGGTTTCTGTCTCTGTTTATGTGTTAAGAGCTATAAGGATAATGAGGTCATAAATTATCCTCCACTTAATTGAATAGACAAAAAATAAGAGAGAAGGTCAATACATCTCACCTTAAAGTTTGACTTTTTCATAAATAACACTTTTTGAAACCTATACTATCATATGTCGTTTCTTCAAACTTATTTTACAAATACTACAATCTACAACATATCCATAAAACATCCACACATTGATTTTTTGTGGAGTAATTGTGGATATTAATTTTTTAAAAATGTCCACAACATATTCACAAAACATCCACATATTTGTGGATGCGTTGTGGTTATGTTGTGGACATTGATTTTTTGTAAATATCCACAAAGCATCCACACATATAATAAAACTCTAGCTGTCATTCTATACGAACCTCATTTACAGATTATCCACGCTTCATCCACAGCCTATCCACGAATAATAATAATAGAAAATAATCAAATTTCGATAAACTAAACAAAACTTAATTAATCACATAAGAATGAATGAAAGTGCATAAAAATATTTGAAAATATTACTTATTTTGAGAAACCAAAATCATACTTTTGTGTTAAATAACTGAAATGGATTTAATTTAATAATTTGTGATCTCGTCTAGCGCTGCGGCAGGCTCTTTATAGGCATCTGGCAGCAAGTTACATACGACAACAAGCATATACATTATCAAAACACATGATTGATAATTGCTAACCCTATCTAAAAACCTTAAGATTTGGCCAACATTATTATAAATGTTCCAAATCATTTAAAGAGAACTTATCATATATTTTCTGGGCGCATGAATCCACACAACACACAGATCGGGTAGGTTAATTCGGATGAGAAATGGACGGAGCAGATTACACATAAACATACTTGAAGTCTCTCTACAAAAATAAATTGGAGGAAAGAAACTAGTGGATAACTCCAAGGTCAAATATGATGTCCCCATCAATCTCTACTATAAGAAATTATCATTAAACGAATATTGTCTGATGCAACATTACGAAACATAGTTAGTCGTTACCAATAACAGTTTTTTTTCATTAAATAAAGAGTTCTACAAATTGGATTCGTAAAACTGTTAATACAAAACAAAAAATAATGCCAGAAATCTAGAGTCTCTAAATTTCTTTTCTGTCACCCTCCAAGTTTTCTGGTTATCAGTTTTGGAATCTTTAAACATATTAAACAAAACCCTGTTGTCAACTATACATATATATATATATATATATATGCACACAAACACTTATTGGTCATTGGACACTATATATAATCAAGAACTGTAGATATGGAAAGAAGAAGAGAAAATGGAGACAGGTTCAGAGATAAGGTCTGCAGTAGATGAGCTTTCCATGTTGATGAAACTCAAACCTGGTGACAATCATATACCAACAAGGGCTTTTCTGTGCATATGCTACTTAATTATTGATGTTCTTGGTTAGTTTTGTTTCCTTTTCTTCTCTTCTCTAAATTTATCTTTTTGAGAATCACCCATAGCATTAAGCTTGTTCATTTACTTTGTTTTGTTGAAGATAAGATAGGACCAACAATGGCAGTTTTAAGACAAGATATCTATCAGAACATACAGGTAATGAGAAAAGAAAGTTGGAATTATAGCGCAGTGTAATGTCATTATTGCCATTAGCATATTTTATTGGTTTTTAATGAATAAACTAACCATCTTTACGTGACATTTTGACAATTTCACTTTCTTGGATTCTTTTCTCAATCATTCTGTTGAAATATTTTGTCCATAGCTTTACATATATTTCATGGTTTATTTACTTCTTCAAACGTCAATTGCAGAGACTAGAGAAGGCATGTGATTCTAATCCTTTAAGTTACTCAAATTTGGTGGAGATTTTGAAGAAAGAAGCTGAAGAAGGCACTGCCAAAAAGATTAGAAGCTGCAGCGAAGCCTTTGTGTGGCTCACCAGGTTCACCTCTAACTCCTTTTTTTTATTCTTTATATACATGCTTCTTTATTTCAAGTTTGTAGAAGTTTCACTCACTCAATGATTGAAAATCAAATAAGAAGGTTCAGAACTTAGAAACAGTATAATTAGATTAGCTGTAATTCCAGAAACAGGCATTGTGAATGCTGCAAAAATTCGAATTTCTAATTAAGAGAGTATCATATGCTAGTCTACCAAATCTTTCGGAAGTATGAGTTTTTTTTTAAAGGGTATTGAAGTTGTTATTAGTGTCAGTTGCAGCACATTATATAAAAAAATTAATTATGTTGAAAGCTTTTGTGTCAAAAGCTAAAACAAATGCCTTCCTAGATCTTAAAATTCAGATAATGTAAACAACTACTATTAAAGTTCTAATTATGTAGTCCTGTTAACTTCAGGGTAAGCATTAACATATAAAGAGCAGATAATTTCATTTTTTAGACCAACATGTTCCATGACATCACAGAAAAAAGATCTGATAACCAGTAACTTTTGCTTGTTACAGTATGCTACATATATTCAAATTAGTAGTTGATGTCTGAACTAAAATTTTAATTTGATTGGCAGATCCTTGGACTTTACAGTAGCTTTGTTGGAAAGATTAATAAACGATCCTGGTTTGAGCATGGAACAAGCAGTGGAAGATGCGTATTATATCACTTTGAAGCCATGGCATGGATGGATTTCATCAGCAGCATTCAAAGTACTTTTAAGACTCATGTGAATTCACTACGTACTTGGTCATGTGTCGCAGATACTGAATTGTTCATGTTGTGATAAGATTTGAAGAATTTAGCTGACTGATGATACATGCAGGTAGCTCTCAAGTTAGTTCCAGATAATAAAACATTCATGAGTCTTCTTTTGCCCAAAGATGAAAAATGCGATACCCTTTATGAGGACACGCAAACTTTGATTTCATTGCTCACACCTCTCCTAGAAGAAAACCACTCAATCATGGTAAGCTCGATGTCATTGCGGAATAAATGCTTTATCGCTGCCTTCTTGCTAGCCTAGTTCTGATATTTTCGCTCCATATTGGTTCTGCAGGCACAGCACGGGTTGAATAGATTCAAGGCTACCTGAGAAGAAAATCACAGCGCAGCAGAACAATGCAACAGAAAGACAATACAGAAGTTAATTTTTGTACCTAACACTCGAGTTTTTCTTTAACACCATCAATCTGTGTAAATATGAATTTTGTGAATAGTTTATATTGAGATCACTTGTAAAGCAATTTACTTTTTAACATCTTCTGTGTATGGGAAACGCCATCCACCTACATCTTGTGTATATAAGATTTTAAAGTTCTTTCATTCAGGTTCTTCTCTGCGTCAGTCGTTTTAACTAATCACAATTAAAATAATTTACTGGAAATTCCTGAATCTTAATATGCACCAATCATGATGCCTCTGTATCTCTCACGATCACTAAACTTTATCTGCCACCATTGACGTCTCTACCAAATCTCCACTTGGTTATGCAAGTTAGCTTTACAAATTTTCGTTCAAAGCTCGTATCTTTTGCCGCTGTCGTCGTCCCTTGAGTAAAAAAGCACAACCAACATTGATGATCTTTGAATTTCCAACTGGGATTTTGTGATCAGTTAAAACGACTCCGTCGTTGTCTCTGATTGTTTTGTTGAGGTTCATGATCCAACTGCATTGCCTTGATTATGATAAAATTGATGGTTTTCTTTATGAATTAACATGGCATACTCAGTGGAAAGATCAAAACTTTATGGCAAAATAACAAAGAAAACATTCCAAAATAACATGCATGCACAACTTTGCAAACTAGTAACTAGTTTAGAGTTCTTATTTGTTGAGTTCTTTTGATTCCAAAATGTTATTTATGTTGTTGAAAATTCTCGGGGCCTACGTGATGAGTTGTAGTCAGGGATGTTGCTCGCTTCATTATTGAACTTTAGAGGACCAAAGTGCAATATGTTAAAGTGTGTGGGGTACCAACTTGAACAAAACCAATTGGCTTATTCAAGGTCCACACTTTCGAGATATATACACATCATTCCTCTTCTATTTCTTCCATGTCCAACAAACTCACTTCCTTCTTCTTCTTTATTTTCCAACCCTCCACTCAAGTCCAGCTGGCTCGGCCTATCTTGGCCCAGTTGCGACTTGCAATTTTCCATCTGGACTTTGTTTCTTCAAGCTCAAGCCTCACGAGCCTTAGAGGTCACATGTCTCTTAATCTATTTTCACCTAGGCTTATGCTCCTTTTTCTTAGGCTTGAATCGCTATCACCTGAGTAAGCCTGAGTCTAGGGGTGAGCAGTGGTCGGGTTGGTCGGGTTTGGAGGTGATTTTTTGACCAAACCGATTATGGCGGGTTGAAAAAATAACAGACCAAACCAAACCAATCATTTATTGCAGACCAAACCAAATCAGACCACTTCTAGCGGTTTGAATTGGTCGGGTTGGCGGGTTGAAAGGAGATGCAAATTTCAATTCAATTATCTCAAATCATCTTATTTTTTAGTTTAATAATATTAATTTTTTTTACTTATGATATTTTCGCTTTTAGTATACTAAAATTATAATTTTAGATATAACATTATAAAAATTAAAATTTTAATAAAAACCTCAAAGTTTAAACTTAATAAACATTATTAACATATAATATAACATTATTAATATAGAATTTATGTAGTATACCAAAGAAGAAGGCTTAGTGAGGAAGACTCAGGCTGAGTCTTCCTCACTAAGCCTTCTTCTTTGGGCTTCAAGTCTTAAGCGTCAGGTTTTCATGACCTTGCACCGAGTCATGATGAGTTCTCTTATCGAGCCTTCTACTCTATGTCCCACCGTCTAGAATCTTTATCAGGATGTTAAACCCACCCATTTGGGCTCGGGCTCTGATACCATGTTTAAAATTCTCGGGCCTATATGATGGGTCGTAGTCGGGGGTGTTGCTTCATTATCAAACTTTAAAGGACCAAAGTGCAATATGTAGAAGTGTGTGGGTACCAACTTAAACAAAACCAAATGGCTTATTCAACATCCACACCTTCCCACATATATACACCTCATCCCCTTCTACTTCTTCCATATGGGGCAAACCCACTTCCTTCTTCTTTTTTATTTTCCAACAATTTACACTAACCACTATATAAACTTATGTGTATACAACCTTCAATCAGCAAAAACTTGTCACTAAGAGGCAACAATTCGTCACCCTCCTCTAGTTTCACACACACAATCGGCCAATGTGCTAACACTCGAATTTTTAGCAACTTTGGCTTTAGAATTGTGATCAAGAAGCCTTGACTCACATTGTATGTGGACGTGTATGAGCAGCTAAGAAGAAGGAAATTCTATTTTCTTTCTTAGGGTTACGACCTATATAAAGAGAATGAGAGGTGTGTGTTAAAATCCTTAGTTTTTAGTCTTTATACTTAGCCACATATGTCGATTAATTAGGTTAAGTAAATTCCCTTATTATTTGTCATCATACACATCCAAAGTAGCTAAAAATCAATAGAATTTAGTTTGAATTTGAAATCATGACTTTATCTCACATTAATTAGCCTTTTAGATTATATAAAAAACCTAATTAAGATGATAAAACTAATTCAAATTCTCTATCCTCTTAAGCCACCAATTTAACAATTAATAAATAATTATTAATGCTAACTGCAGCAGCCATATTTCTGTTGGCTTATGAGCCCAAACCGTGTCCAAAATTTACCCAATTAAAGCCTCAATCATTTGCCCAATTAATTGGCCCAAATCTGTGATCTTTAAGAAAATACCAAAAATGCCCTTATTGCCAATTTTTCTTGTGCGATCCTCTATGTCCATTTAGTATTGGCAATAGAAACCATAAATTTCTCAAGGTCATTTATGCACTCTAGCAAGTCATAATGACATCTCAAATTAAATGAAGATATGGTGACATCCATTTGACCTAATGTAATCTTACATAGTTCTTTACCCTAAAATGTCAGAATTAGTATAAGACATGGATCGAGTCATTCTTATGTATTTTAATTCCTTTCTTGATATTCCAGTGATACTGAACTCTTTTAGATAAATAATAAAACTCATTGCTTTATATGGGTGAGGCCACACACTTATTAGTTCATTGATCAAGTGGCCCCGTGACATTTTCTCTCTCTCCTAAAAGTTATACATATGTTAGAGCATCTAAAAGTTCATCTAGAGTTTCATATAGACTTTTTCTCTAAGAAATCTGATGTAAGACTTGCAAATAAGAACTAAATATGACTCTAACTCATGTAGTGCTCTCATTTGTAGATCTAATCAAAATATCATGTTCTAGACATGTATTCATGACTTCTTACTGACATTCGATGTCATTATATTCTGTAGGACTGTACCCACTAAGTTAGAAAGAGCATGCTAGTCTTAATTCACCTACTATTCCTAAAGTACTGACCAGCTAGGGATATTTAGAGTGAAATCACTTGCTTTAAGGTCCTACAAATATATGCCTCACATATGTCAGCTTAAGCAATGAGATACTTGTTTACTAATAGTGGTGAAAATTGAGTCCCTTCTATGTTTTGATAATGTGTAAAATCTATAAACTTGATAAAAATTATCTACAGGATAAGTTCAATCAATAAGTTGATGAATGGTGGAAGCAAATCAAGTAAAATGGTCAAAAGATA
>CANYCX012647681.1:0-11621 GCA_948193385.1 Breynia disticha f. nivosa
AGAATTGGAATATCCGACCTATTGATATGAAGTTACTTTACGTAACTTAAAGTTAAATAAAAAGTAACGAGAATGGTAAATATAAGAGATAAAAGAAAAGTTTTAAATTATACGTAATTAATACGATAGTTAGATTATGATATTTTACTGATGGATTAAAATTTAGAATTTTATAGTATACAATTGTTGTTTAAATTAGACCGAAATTTTTAAGTAGGCATAATTCCAAAAGTATAAGTCTAGAATTTAAAAAATTTGACTACATCATTGAATTCAGAAAGTCAAAAACAAGCGGGGATAAAATTTTCAACCCTTAAAATCATCGGGAAGGCGCCACATAGACAACACGAGCCGGCAAAGCCGAAAAAATAAAATTGTTCCTTATGTAAGCCAAACGAGACACATAGGGATGTCCAAAAGGTCAGTTCGATCAGTTTTATTAACCGACCGAATTAACCGTTAGCTAAACTTGTAAAAAAATTAACCAAACCGACTAAATTTTATTTTTTAACCGAACTGAGTTAGTTTTTTTGTGTCGGTTCGGTCGATTAACTGAATTCACCGAACTTTAAATTACAAATTAAAAGTATTAAAATTCTTATTATAAATTTCAAATAAATATTTCTTACGCTCAATGAAAAAGGTCGAACTATAAATTTCAAATTTCAATCCAACCCATCATTAAATTTAAAGCAACTCAATTTAAAATGTGGCATGTTCAAATCCTTTCAATATATGTTTCCATTTTTTTTGTTGTCAATATATTGCACTCTTAATGCCCTGATGTATACCACCCTATTCATGCAGAGATAAACCAAACCTTCCACAACCTGTCATGTTAGAAAGAAAAGCATGCAGCTAAGCACATATATAACGGTTCATGTTGCTAAAAAATAACAATATTAAAAAGGAATATATGAGCAATGAAATAGCCACCAAGGATTTTGGAAAATGGCCAAATTTGTTTGGGTTGATAATGTTTGCAATGGACCATTCTCCACATAGTACCATGAATATCATGTGTATAAATTACACCAATGGCATCGAGGGATGTATTTATGCAATTGCTTAATACGATAATGATGAATGGTACCAATGGGTACATTTGTTAATTATGTGTTATTGAGGGATGCATGTGAGTAAATTCATTAGCACTAAGGGATACATACATTAAGGCTTTGTTTGTTCTAAGAAAACAATTTCTTAGAGAAAATATTTGTCAATGGAAAATAAATTTCAGAATTTTATTTTCTAGAATTTTAGTTTCTAATGTTTGGCAACCGTATAAAAATTTAACCAAAAAATATTTAAAATTCATATAAATAAAACGTAAACAAATTAAAGATATATTAATGAAATAACAATTTTACAATAAACTTAAAATAATTAAAAAGTTATAATATTAGATATTATATATAAGCAAGTCAAAAATTGAAAAATGTTTTCCCCTTTTTAAAAGAGGAAAATATTTGATCACAAAGCAAAATGTTTAGGAAATCATTTTCAGTTGACTATAAATAATTTTCCGTTAACTATTTTTCTTTGCTCAAACAAACAACGGAAATTGAAGAAAACATTTTCGAGGAAAATATTTTCCGTCAAACAAACGTAGCCTAGAATGGTACCGAATGATACAGTTGTTAATTATGTGACATCGATGGTGGGTAAAATTTATTAGTGTCGAGGGGTACATCAAATATATACATGAGTATCAAGGGACGCACCCAGGAATTTATGCACTACATTTGTACCGAAGCGTGTATTGATTGTTTTGCATTATAAGAAACTATAATTATCGACTTGCTGTTTAAAAGTTTGAGCCAAAGAGTTTGTGGTTGATGTGTTCATGTTATAAATTGTGAATATATTGTTATGTTATTTAATTAAAATGTTAAGTTGCATTGATTTTTAGGATTTGTTGTGAATTACGTAAATTGATAATGATTGCGGTTAGTTTGGTCCTTCAAATTTTGCTATTTTTATTCCATTAGTTTAGGTAAATCACATGTACTCAACTTTGGTTTTTCTTTTAGTAATGAATATCATAAATGAATACTTATTTATAGTATTAATATATGGTTAAATGGGTTAAACATGTTAAATAGGGTTATTTGTATATTAAAATAAAGGTCAAATAAGTTAAATAGGCCAAACAGGTTAAATAAGTTAACGAGTTACATGTTACCTATTTACAATAAACGAGTCAACTCATATAATCCGTTAATTAAATAAGTCGATGGGTTCTGGTTGATATTAAATAAATTTGAGTCGTAAACAGATTAATCCATTTAAAATCAGGCTATGAAAACCTATTTAGACACAATTCGACTCGAATTGTGACCCCTATAATTCAAATTTTTGAATATTCCTTTTGGAATACCTGTAATTGTGAAATCCTAACATGGTCCTTCATAAGATTTTTAGGATACTTGAAATGT
This sequence comes from Breynia disticha f. nivosa, assembly GCA_948193385.1. NCBI lineage: Eukaryota > Viridiplantae > Streptophyta > Magnoliopsida > Malpighiales > Phyllanthaceae > Breynia > Breynia disticha. The sequence continues at coordinate 2,439 of CANYCX012647681.1, forward strand.
TTTCAAGTAAAACTGAAGTAATCCATCAAAATGAGTGGACCAACTCAACTAAATTGGCCAATGGCTCCTCTAATTATGACGGAGTTAATAATATTTAAAATTTTGATGTTAATGAATTAATAATGTTTATATTGTGAATATATTTGGTGAAAAAAATAATAATCATAATAATCAAAACTAAAATTAATATTTGATTTAATTAATATTGATTTAATAGTATATTTGGTGAATTTTTAAATAACAACGCTATTTTTATTGTCATGTGACAATATTATTATTTTTATATGACATAAAATTATTATATAATAATAAAAAATAAAAATTATAAATTATATAATAATGAAAATAATGTTACATTAAAATTTTATTATTGTCATTACAATAAAATAGCTTTTTTTTCTTTATTAAAAAAAGATTGATGTCGTCAATACTTCTAATATTCACTATATTCATTTTAAATTATATAGACACACACACACATTTGTTTCACCTGAAGATTTCTTTCTTATATGTTGTCTTCTAATTATGATGGACCGACCACAGCTCTGCTGCCGTGAATGAGAACATCTAGATTAAATAATTGATGCTAATGCTTCTTCAATGGCGGCTACCACCACTTCTCCCACTTCATATCACCACTTCTAACTCATAAACTACGGAAAATTCCTATTTTGTTCAAGCAATGTCTGCAACATCCTTCAAGAACTGTGCTCCATATGATTATTGTTAATATCTCACTGTCAAACCAGAAGAAACAAGCCCTCACCACCATAACCAGAACTGTTACATGACCACACACTGTAGCAGACAAAACCCTTGTTGAGTTTTGTTGTTTAGAGAAGAAATGAGCAGAGAGTGTGGTTGTTGAGGAAGATAAAGAAGAAGAAGAAGATGATGAGGCAAGGAGGGGTTGGTGGGTCTAGATGCCAAGACTGTGGAAACCAAGCTAAGAAAGATTGTGTGTATATGAGATGCAGAACTTGTTGTAAGAGTAAAGGGTTTCAATGTCCAACACACGTCAAGAGCACTTGGGTTCCAGCCTATAGAAGACCTCAAGTACAAAGGTCTCTACAAAATCTTTCTGCTTCTATTCAAAACCATAACCAACATCATCAAATAGTTCATAGCCGTAAAAGACTTAGAGAAAATCCCTCTGCAACAGGTAACTTTTTTAATTTTCTGCAGCTATTGCTCATATAGATCCCTCACAATTCAACTAAGTGTTCTTTAAATTTAGTCTTTTTATAAAAAAAATACACTCTTCTCAGTTAGTTTTATAGTTGGATTCAAATGATGAATTTCAAACTTGGAACTTTGAGTGATGTTATCTTGTAATGGTATACAGTGATCAGTAACCCTAGCAATCTGCACTACTGTAACGTTGATCAGTAACCCTTAATTATCTTTGTGATTTGTTTAATAGAGATGATGTTTGTTATTGAAAATGTGTAGGGAACTTTATGGGGCTGGAGATGGGTAATTTTCCGGCAGAAGTGAACTCGGTGGCGACTTTCCGGTGCTTCAAAGTATGTTCTATGGACGATGGAGTGGATTCATTTGCATATCAAACAAGTGTGAGCATAGGAGGACATGTTTTTAAAGGCATTCTTTATGATCAAGGACCTTATGAGCATCATCATCGGAATCATTACAGTTTTGGAGAAAGCTCAAGCAGTCAACTTCAAGATCAGGCTAATAACAATGAGAACAATTTATCAAATGTTGGTGGTGCCCTAACGACGGCGGCGGCGGTGTTGGCTTCAACTTCAGGTGGTAATGGTGACTCCATTGCTCCTCCTAGCTCCTACACATTTCCTCTGTGTGCTCTCATGTCCGGTACGCAGCTTTTCTTCCATCCAAAATCGTAGAAATTGGCAAAATAGTTTGGAAAACATTAATGAGTGATATCTAGAAAAACAAAATGAAAAGATGTTTTGTTTATATGAACCACCTGGGATCCTCATATTTGGTGAGGACTAATCCAGCATGAAAGCGGAAGGCGCAACTCTTACTCATGAAGGCGACTCCGCTGGAATTTTGATCCTGAGAGCACATCAAACCGAACTCACAGGAACTGAATTGCCATCATTTATTCATGTGAATGAATCCAATGTACACCAATGAGGTGGGTGAGTTCAAATGTGCACAATGTAGATGTTAATGTTGCAGGAATATATATTGACATTGTATTTTTGTATAATTTCTCATTCTTATTTATACTTCCATCGTTTCAAATTGATAGACATTTTTAGACAATTGCGTCGATTAAGAAACTGGTGGATTTTTTAAGTAATAGAAAGACGGTGAGTTTATTAGATGATATCCAGTTTTCTTTTTTAAATCGATATAAAACTCTATGTTTATTTGAATTACCATAAATTAAATGAGAGATTTTGTTAAATTTTATCTTATGTTTTATCTATATGATCCTAACTTTAACATCCACGTGTAGATAATTAGGTTTCATTGATCAATTTGTCTTTTTATTGCTCGTTTCTTAGAAATGTCTAAAAACCCACGTCATTATCGACTACCTGTTATTCTTTGTATTAGATGGTTTTACAATCTACATCGTCATAAATCACTTATTATTTTCGTATTTCTCTAACATGAGAGATACATTCCAACACTTTATTGATCAATGTTATTATGTTAAGCTATTGTTTAAGAAGTTCAACTTCATTTTGATGTTTATCCTCTCTAGTTTATGAACTTCAAAGATACTTTTTTCCTGTTTATCCGTAACTTTGCCGGACAGAAGCCAGATTGCATGTATCCACTTCTTGTGTGCATGTAATCTAGACAAAAGACCAAGATTTAGAGCTCTTATTTTATTAATGGCTATATGAGCATCAAACCCAAGAAAATTTCAGGAGAACTCTTCAACCATATATGCACTCACATGGACCATATGCAAATTAACTAAGAAGATCTAAAATTATGTATGCCATCTTTAATTTGTAGTTAATGTAATCTATATAAATTGCTACCAAAATAATCTTTTATATATATATAAAATATATGCTACAATAATGAAATTTTATGTGATCATTATACATCATGAAAGATTTGATTACTTAACTACAATCTAATGTTTTTCTGGTAGTTTTCTTTGTTTATATGGTTAGGGTTACAAATAATCTTATACCATAAAGATTTTTAATAAAATTTAAAAATTATAATTCGTAAATAATTAGTCGCGGTGCCATTGGCCACAACACCATACGATGCGGCAAAAAACTATATATTATAATTTGTACTGTAATATTTTTTATAAGTTGATTGCTTTGAGATTTTATTTATTTAGAAATGATTGTATTGTAATGTTGGTTTCTTTAGTTTAAGTTTTGGTCCAATTGATGCAAGCATGTTCCTTTTCCCCATTATTGTGAACATGAAAGCGTTAGCAAAATCTTTAATGTAGGCTTTAACAGAAAAGGGCATAACTAATAATTTAATGAAGTTCAAAACGTTGTCGGTCTAACAGTAGACTTAATTAGGTAGGTTAATGCATAAACATATTAATTAAGCAGAATCAACCTATATGACTATAAAGCACAAGCTAACCCTATAGGGTATGATATTATATTTTTTTTAACTTAAATGGGCATCTTTTGAAGAGTTTTTTTCTGAGGTAATAACTTTAATTAATCGTAAAACACTACATAAGCCGTACCTTAAATATAATTATATATTCAAAATGATAAAGAGATTATCACACTAAGTATTGAAAAAGATTGATACTCATTGACACTAATACATAAGAATATATCCTTTGTAATGTGAAAATGAGAATCAAGTTGAGAGGTCTTTTTTCCGCTGTATCGCATCGATAATGTGGCTAGTTGTACTCTACAGTGCTACATTTGACAATTTTTTTTAATTAATGTGTGTGTGCGTGTACACGTAAATGCAGTTTTGATTCTCAACTCACTATTAATTTATTAGTTTTATAGTATTCCTAATGGAGGTAGAACATCTTTTTTCCATTTGAGGAAAGGCCTCTTAATGAAATAATGGCAAATTTAGATGGGAAGAGAAGAAATTGTTTGTGTAATTGTGATCTTCATAGGAAATTGTTTTGAGATTATATTTTTCTAACCCTCACACTATAGCTTGCCTTATGAAACCTCCAAGAAGAATGTTGGTCCCTTTTTTTGTCCTTTTCCTCTCTCCACTTTTTCTTTTATTCTCATGAATCCAAGAGAGTGGTATTCATCATGATCCTCTCAAAATGTTAGGCACCTCTTGAACTTTACTTTCAAGAGAAGTGGCTTCTTTCAATGAGTAATAAATACCCCAAAAAATATTTTGACGTAATTTTATATTGTCACTCGGTTCGATCGATCCGAATGCTACATGAAGAATATAAACTAGATTAAGAAATGTCCTAAATTTTAGTCCTTTTTATATTATTTTATGATTCGACCAATACGAATGAAAACAATGAATTTAATTGGAAATAATTTTTTTTTAAAAGTAGAAAACATAAATATTTGTTTGGATCTTATTCTTTGGTAGTTAATTTTGCACTTTAAATCATCTTTATAACTTCTACCATCTTTTTCTTGCATGCTTGAACTTAACTTATTGTGGAATAATTAAAAGTTCAATTTGTTCATGCCATTCTTTGAATTATATACACACCAACTCATTCCAAAAGTAATATTTTTTACAAAAAGTTTGCTCTAATGCTTTGGCTTGTGACACCAATCTTTGCTAAAGGGTACTTTGCCCTAATGAAGTTGGATTGTTTATAGAGTTTAATCATTAACGAATAGAACTATTAATCAAGTAGTTAGTGAAGGAAGCAAGCACACAATTTAAAAGAGAAGTAAGCATAATATAATTTGTCTTTTTTTGTTGCTTTATGAATTGCGAAAGAGACTTGTATTATTTCTTTAATCATGTGAATATATTTGGTAATGGTTTATTTAGACTTTTGTTTGCGTTCCCAAATTGTACACTTGTTTCTTATTCCGTACAAGAGGCATTTTGAGAAATTAACTCAAATATTCCTTTCTACTAACTAGTCCTTATAAATGATATTTTGATTAAATAATCATTTTGGGTGGTTTTTTTTTAAATAATTAATCATTTTGGATGTTAAGTGAAAAAAAAAAAGACTACTCGTGACAGATGCTTACATTATATGCTAGCTAATGTAGTCACTTTAGAAAATTAACATTATTTTGATAAAGACAAACCAATATAGCATTAGAGCATCCGCAATTCTCGAAACATTTTGAAATTCGGATACTACTTTAAGCCAATCTTTAGAAGTGAGTAACGAGCATGAATAGTTGTTCTTTTTTAAATTCAATGATTGATTTAATAACACAAATGCTTTAATTAAGGGCCAAATTTATCATAAAATTATGTAAGAACATGATTGAATATATTTGTTGGAGGTTAATGGTGATTTCATTCTATTATTTAGTTGAGTGATTTTAGAATTGTTAATATTAACTTCTGAATTGTATTTTTATAAGTATTAATCATTGAATTTTAATTAATTTTGTACTGTTATTCAGAATATATTAAAATTTACCAATCTATATTGTACACATACAAAGTCTGAAAATCTGTCAGATATTGTTGTTTTAAAAAATTATTTTTTTACAAGTAAGTTGAAGTATTTTGAATCCTTTTAGCATTACTATTTAAAAAAACTACAACAATTTTTAAGCTGACAAAAGCAATTTGAAGTATTTAGTAAGATTGAAAAACTGTTTCTACCAACAATAATTTGTGATGACAAACTTTTTTTTATAGCAAAGCAACAAAAGCTAATTAGACAAGATAATATATATTGATTATACCATAAAGCTTTTTTTCATCATTCATACTACCAAACAGGTTTTACGATTACGGCAAGAGATATCATTAAGATAACATAATCAATAAGGGAAAATGAACACATAAATCATAACAAGGGAAAATGGGTGTGGCATTAATGATTGGAATCAAATTCGAGTTCAGTGCCAAAAACTTCATGATTTTATGACATCTTTTGAGGTGGTGGGAAGATTTTGTTTCCAGATTTTCTTGCGGAACTTGCAGTCCAGTTATAAGTCGTATACAGTTAAGTGTGCAGGAGCCAAAAATCTTGATTATGGCGTTTACACTCACGATTCCATGCACGAACCAGAAGTTTGAAGGTTTACACGAATCTGACTGAAACCCTTTTTTTGCTGAAACTAAAACCTATTTGTGGGAGGTCAAAACCTATATGTTCAGTATCCGTGGATATAATTGCATGCCATGATGTTATGGCTGTGATATTTGTTAGCCTTCCTCGATAGTTTCAGCGGTGAAGGTGGTCAATCAAAAAACTGAGGGTGTGTGGTTCGATCTTGGTTCTATAGCAGTGTTAAGAGAGACATACAGGATTTGAGCTGATGGTTCGTCAGCCTGACCTTTTTTGTAAAATTTTCTGACAAAAAAACACTCGTTATTTATGTTTATTATTTCGTTTTTGTACATTATGAGTTTAGGGTAATTACCTCATGTATCTATTTTATGTCTATTTGGTTTGAATTTATCAAGAACTGAAATTATTTTAAGCTTGATTTTAACACTTAACTTCATGATTTATTTTTTTTGGTCGGAACCTCCGGTCTCCCTGACACATTGGCCGAGACTAATCCGGGTTTGGAGCGAGAGACACAGCTCTTCCCTCATGGGAGCGACTCTCCTCGGACTCGAACCTGGGTTCAAGCTTTCGTGGGAGGGTTGGATTGTCAGTCCAACCAACACCTCGTGGGTAATTTCATGATTTATATTTTCACTTATATTGGCATGTTTGGTGGCTATTGATACTCAAGTTCGTTTTACTTTTTGGAGAAATTTAAAAATGAGTATATATACAAGCCAAGCGTAAAATATTATTATGATTTTTATACTATCATTATATAAAATAAATTGTAAATCGAAATTTGAGCCTCACATTAAACAAATGTCCCGAATGAACAAAATTAAACAGTAATATTACTGCATATAAAATAAATACAGTATTGTACGTAATTAATCCAATGACAATATGTGCTTATGACTGAACTAGCCTTGATGAATTAGGAACAATAACCATTTCTTGTTGTGAATGAAACAACTACGATGTCCATTCACATAAACTAATTGGTATTGACATTTCTTGTTGTGCCTTCTTTCATTATTGATTAAATACCCAATTAAAAAACATTTTTGGTTTGAAAGATAGGGAAAAATCAGCGAACCGATATACCGAACCAACTTTAAGAATTAAAAAAATAAATAATTTTGTATATATATGTGTATTTATTTATATTATTTTTAAATTATTAGTTCAACAAGTGAACTGTCAGTTTGAATAATAAACCAACCACCTAATTCTTTTTTGGTTCGATCACCGGTCTGATTATGATAACCGGTTGAAATCATTTTGTTGTTGAACTTGTCCACTTGTGTATTTATTTATATTATTTTTAAATCATTGGTTCGACTAGTGAACCACGAGTTCGACTAATAAAATAAACCACCTAATTTTTTTTTTCAATTTGATGACCGGTCTGATTCTGATAATCGGTTGAAACCATTTTGTTGTTGAACTTGTCCACTTGATGAGATTACTGAGCCAATTTGAGTTTTGAGTTACTGTAATGCAACTATTTGAATGTGGCCTTCATGGAACTGTTTTTGCAATTGTCTTGATATCATATGAGCGTCTTGATTTTAGTTGTCGTTCAATGCTATGTTGATTTCTTGTTCTTACAACTACCCTTCACCTACAGGAAAAATGAGCATTTTGAAGCACATATATGCCACAGTTAATATCAATTCATGCTTCATATGTAATTACAACTGCATTCTTAGGCATCTCGTAAAACGGATATTCTTAGATTGTGGTAACAACGTCACAGTGCGTCGTTCATGCTTTGTTGCAAGTGATGAAGGCAAATCATAAATCGTTGAGGTTTGATTCAAACCACTCAAATTTCAATGAGCATGAATTCTGCTTTCAGCGGGCCTTCACTTCAAACTCAAACTTTGAATGGCTCTAAACATGGCCAATAGACTTCGGAAAACAATTTGCTAAAATTAAACAGGCAGCTGGTTTTGTTTCAGTTTTCCACAAAAATTTTATATTTAAGTTTTCAAATTATGAATATAACCAATATGACAATCTTTAACGTATATATCTGTTATCAGAATCGGACCGGTGATCGAACCGAAAAAGGGGCTGGGTGGTTGGTTTATTGATCGAACCGATGGTTTACTGGTCGAACCGGTAATTTAAAAATAATATAAATAAATAAGTATATATAAATATACAAAATTATTTAATTTTTAAATTATTTAATTTTTTTCAACATTTAAAACTGGTCCGGTTCATCGGTTCACCGACTTTCACCGGTTTTGTACTGGTTCACTTGCAGACCGGTTTAAATGATAAACCGGGACCGGACCGGTGGCCGATTCACTAATTCACCGGTCCGACAGGCCGATTCGGTCCTATTTTTATAACATTGATATATATAATCGACAGTCAATTTGAAACCCATGAAGTAATGCCCCTAAAATTTTGGCATTCATTTTTCTAAATTGAAATTTCTTTATTTCAACAAATAATATCCTAAATTTAAAGTTCAAAACAAACATTCACGATCAAAATCTGCTCCACATCTGTCCAGAATTAAACAATAAACTATGTTGCATGAGGTTTGTTTTTCGGAAAATTATAGGAATGTCACAATAGACATTCCTATAATTAAAACTGTCCATGTATGTTCTCAAATTTCTAAGAATGCTACAATTCAAATACAAAATTATGGAAATGCACAGATTTTTTTTTGGTCAAGCTCCGGTATCCTCGACCCACTTGGCCGAGACTAATCCGGTTCGGGAAGGAATTGGGGGTTAAGGTTCATTTCCCTTCCAATCGACGTTGCGGGGGATCGAACCGTGGTCCGCCCTACCAAGTTCAGCCCCCATTACCACTGAACCAAGAGTTCGTTAGTTTAAGATTTGTTCAAACTAACGTGGTTTTGTTCAATTGACTGATCAAATTTGATGTCACAAAAACAAATTTAGTAGCTAAGAAAAGCTCCAGCAAAGAAAGAACAGGCTGTTTTTTGTCCTCTCTGTGACTTTAGTACAAGACATAAATCCAGAAATCATAAACCTGCAATGCAAGCACTGGTTTTG
>CANYCX012648284.1:0-10375 GCA_948193385.1 Breynia disticha f. nivosa
ATAGACAATATTAAAAGTTAAAGAAATCTATTGGCGATGAGGACATCTTCAACAACAGTAGGTGAGGACGACCTCACCCAAGTATGCACCCGGTGGATGACTACCCTCCTTACTTTACCCTAAATGTAATTGCGTTTTACAAGTTACGATAACAAACACAACAAAAAGTCCTTCAAAGAAATTTATATAAAAATTGACCATCTAACCAATTGATTAAATTGTTGAAAATATCTACCAGTCAATTAATAAATTGTATATTTTAATTTAATTCTTTTTATCCACTATAAATAGTATTCACCTTTAAGAAAAATTAAACAATTCTAACTAAATATGCAATTAAAGTTAAAAAAAAGATATATTTTAATGAATTATTATTGTTCCACCACTACAACTAATATTAATGATGTATTGCCTTAAATTTATGTGACAAATCTTTAAAAATATATATTTAATTTATTCAAAAGTCAATATTTAAGAATGAAAGTAAATATAAAATATTACTTTAATTAAATATCATTGAAGATTTATTCATGATTATTTTTGTCTTATTCAGAGATTGAAAACGTGATTCGATCAAAACTTTAAAAGGGATTCGATCTGAAGACATTTTTTTCAATTTTTTGGTACATGTAAATTCAAAAGATATATAGACAAAACTCGGGAGATCGGCGTGATAATTTTTGAACGCACAGGTACTAAATCAAAGTTTTGATCAAACTTCAAGGACGTCAGAGCATTTGACAAAAAATCTATCAATTTGAAAAAAATCCGAAGACCCGACCCGAAAAGGAAAGAAACGCTAACGTGAGCCGCTAGGGGACATGCTCTAACCTACTTCCCTCTTTTCATTTATCTCCACGCTTTAACCTATATTCCCTCTCTTTAGCCTCTCTCACATACAAATACACACAACACACACACACGACTCTCGCACCGTTTCACCACCATGGCCCACACTTCTGGTCTCGATTCCCGCCACTCTCTCTCCGTCGCGCCTCCTCACCAGATCTCCAAAGGTACTTATTTGCCACGTCGACTCTTCTTCATTTTTTGTTATAGCTATGAAACCCTAGGGTCTGCCACCTGGTGGTGTTGGTGGAGTTTGTTATTGTTATTTGTGCGGTTAGGGTTTTAGTGGTTATCGTTGGAGTAAAATGCTGTAGCTGAGTTTTTATTTGTTTTGGCTTTGGGAAAAATACATATTCCTTTCTTTTCGTTTTGAAAATGTTATTTTTTTAAATATTACTGTTGATATTTTTAGTTTTTTTATTTACTGTTATTGTATTGCTATTGCGTAGTATTTGGATATTGAAATTTGTTTTTTGAATGCTAGTTAATTTTACTTGTAGAGAGTTTTCAAAGTGATTATTTTTTGGGAAGAATGCTAGTTATGCGTAATTGCTGAAACTGGTGAAATGTTTTTTTTTGTGCTTTTTGACTCCTTAACTTTTTTTATCGACGCTTTTGTTTTATTTTTGTAGATGTTCATGGATCTGAGAGCTCTATTCCTCTTTCGCCACAGTGGCTTCTGCCGAAACCAGGCGAGAATAAGCCTGGAATGGGAACTGGGGTGTGTCATTTGTTGACGGTTTTTAAGTTTATATTTTTTTTGTACCCTTTTTGTTGACTTGGTATTTTAAATTTGGGTAATATTGCATTTGGATGTGGCCATGGATGTTAGAGTCTTTCTTGACAATCAAATTTATATTTTTTTGATTGATCTGTTCAATTTATTGTGAATTGCATTGTGAACAGGAAAGCAATGTCAACATTGTGACTCATGGCAGTCGCATGGAGAACATGAAGTCATCGGGGAATAGTGAGGATATGCTTGATGGTCAGAAGAAGAAGGATGTTTTCAGGCCCTCGTTGTTTGATATGGAACCTGGTCGTCGTGATCGCTGGCGGGATGAAGAAAGGGAGATCAATACTCCCATTCGCAAAGATCGCTGGAGGGATGGAGAGAAAGAGCATGGTGATTCTCGGCGAGGGGATCGCTGGACCGAGAATTCAGCCAATAGGCTTCAGGAAGCACGTCGTGTCCCCTCTGAGCGCCGGACTGATCCAATTAATAGGGAAACTAACCATGATCAGCGGCGTGAAAGCAAATGGAACACACGTTGGGGTCCTGATAACAAGGAGACAGAAGGTTTGCGTGACAAGTGGTCTGAGTCTGTCCGAGATGGTGATTTTGTTCTTGACAAAGGGCCTGGTCATCTTCCCAGCCAAGCAAAGGAAGAAAGAGATGGTGATCATTACCGACCTTGGAGATCTAACTCATTCCAAAGTCGGGGAAGGGGTGATTCTCCACATAACCAAACTTTGACTCCAAACAAACCGGCTTCTACATTTTCCTATGGTCGGGGACGAGGAGAAAATAATTCAACATTTCCCACTGGCCGTGGAAGGATGAATTCTGCTGGAGGCTCCATGAATTATTCTTCTCGTTTACAATCTGTAGGGACAATCTCAGACAGGAGTGAATCTGGCCCTTTAAGATATAATAGGACAAAACTACTGGATGTGTACAGGATGACTGATATGAAGTTAAACTCCAAATTATTTGATGGATTTGCTGAAGCGCCTTCCCTTACACAGGAGGATCCATTGGAGCCACTAGCCCTATGTGCCCCCAATCCTGAGGAGATGGTAATTCATTGTCTTTAATTATGCTGATGAGCATTGTTTATATGTTGTGTCGCTTAAAATTTTCTATTGTTCGAGCAGGCTGTTTTGAAGGGAATGGACAAGGGGGACATTGTGAGTAGTGGCGCACCTCAGATATCAAAAGATGGACCTCCAGGACGGAACTTGGCCGATTTTACAGAGTCAAGACGTCCCAAGCTTGGTACTCTTCCTCCTAACATCTTACATTATGGCATCAACAGCATACATTTGGTAGTAGAAAATAATTTCTGCTTGGGTTTTCTGTGCAGGCGGCAGAGAAGATGTTCCACTTTCTAGTGATGTTTCTAAAGATGATAGTGCTGACAGTACAAAAATAGTTTTTGGAAAATATGTTGAACATTCATCTCAAGAGAAGCAATCGTATCATGATAACAAATTCAGGGATGAAGGTAATACACTATAGTGGTTTGCACAACACTTGTTAAGATGATCTATTGACCTGTCGATGAATTCTTTGAAGTCACTTAGGGTGAATGTGGTTTGTCTACCTGTGCTTTGTGATATTGCCTAGGGAATTTTTTCAATTGCTTCTTGGGTTAATATTGATAATGTTTGTACATATAGGTTTCTATACTCTGGACTTTTAGCAATACTCTGCCCTCTGCCAGCTTTAGTGTTTTTATTTTTTTAAATTTTTAGTTGAATTTAGCAATTAGTGTTTTTAAACAATGTTTTACCCTCTCCTGCCTTATCCTTCTTTTGGTGCTTAAGATTTTAGGCTGTAGTTCAGCTGAATTTAATAATTAGTGCCTTTTTGTTTTCCGGCAGTCGGGGAAGATAACTATCCATACCAGAAGACTGATGAGATTCCTTCCAATAGGGAGTTGTCTTTCCAGGGAAATAATTCTCTCCATTCTGGCCCCCAGTGGAGAGCATCGTCACCAGGGGAATTACAAGAACAGAAAGAGATAACAAGTGGTATCAAGTCAAGAATTCCTGAAACTGGATGGGCACAACATCAGAAGGAATTCGATAGCCAATGGGATAGTAGTCTGGCTAATCCATCACACTCCAAGGATGAAGCAAGATGGCAAACCAATGACGATCCCGTTCTGAAAAGGCAGCCTTCTGCAGTCCTGGAGTGGGATCAGGAAGCCAAGAAGCTTGCACAAGCTTCTCCAGAGAACCTAATTTTGTATTATAAAGATCCTCAGGGTGCAATTCAAGGTCCCTTTTCTGGTGCTGATATTATTGGCTGGTTTGAAGCTGGATATTTTGGAATTGATTTACAAGTGCGCCTTGCAAGTGCATCCAAGGATTCTCCATTTTCATTGCTTGGTGATGTTATGCCTCATTTACGAGCTAAGGCTAGGCCACCACCTGGATTTGCAGCACCAAAACAGATAGAAGATGTACCGAGCTTATCAAACTATAATAGTTTTGGAAATGTACATTCAGGAGTAAGTGAGCTTGATATGAGAAGAAATGAACCTAAATATTCAACAACAGAAGCTGAAAATAGATTCCTGGAGTCATTGATGTCAGGAAATCTGAACAATTCATCTCAAGGTTGGGTTTTACTTCTCTTTTTCCTCTCTCCTTCCATTCATTTTTGTATTGCAGATCATGGTTTTGATGCTTTGTGCATTTTTCAAAAATTATTTTCTACTGCCTGCCTGTAGGCCTGCTGACTGAGCTTTGTTATTTCTGTCCTCTCCGTTATCTATTTCTTGTGGACTATAATTTTGTGACTTGACCATTCAATGTTTGATTTTACAGGCTTGCAAGGATTTGCTGGAAATATTGCTGGTGGTGGTATGACTTCCCCATTGGGAGTTGATAGTGGAAATGATATGTACGTCCTGGCAAAGAGAATGGCTCTTGAGCGGCAGAGGTCATTATCTAGTCCGTACTCTTACTGGGCTGGGCGAGATGCTCTTCCTGTAGTTTCAAAGCCAGATGTTATGTTGGAGTCTCCAATCCAACATCCTAATCTTTTATCTTCACTGAATGAAAATATTCGCCAACCTTCTCAAAATGCAGATTTGTTGTCTATCCTCCAAGGTATACCAGATCGATCTACCTCAGGCATTGTTGCTCCTTGGTCTAGTTTACCTGCCCAAGGTTCTAGGTCGGATCCAATGCATGATAAGTTTGATTCACATCATGGGCAAAGCTTTCCTGTTCAAGCTCCATTGGGGCAACAACAAAGGCTGCAGTCGCAGAACTCTCCTCCTTTAAATCTACTCGGTCAAGCTTTGGATAGCTCGGCTGGAATGCTAACACCCGAGAAATTTTTGTCATCTGGCTTACCTCATGATCCACAATTACTGAATATGATACAACAGCAATACCTATTACAGTTACATTCTCAGACCTCTGTTCCATCACAGCAACCTCAACAGCTGTCAGTGTTAGATAAGCTTTTGTTGTTAAAGCAGCAGCAGCAGAAACAGGAGGAACAGCAACATCTGTTGAGGCAGCAACAGTTGCTATCCCAGGTTATGTCGGAGCATCTTTCTCAACAACATTTTGTGGATCCATCTTATGTGCAGTTGCAGACACCTGCTTTGGCTGTGGGAAATTCGACAGTTGATCCATCTCAGCTTCAAACTTCAAAAGAACTGTTTCAGATTGGTATGCAGGTACCAGTTTCCAATGTGCAAGATGAACGCACTTCGACTGTGGGGAATCTACCTGCTCAAGCTGCCAATGATGTGGCTCATACCGAATCAACTTCTTTCTGTCTTCCACAGCAACCGTTCTTGAATGTTAATCATCAACATAGTTGGGGGGCGACACTTCCTGAGAGAATTGATGATATGCATCTTAAAGAACCTTTGCCATCATCATCCACAATTGAAAGCTCACCTATTCTTTTATCATCCAACAAATCCTTACAGGACCCATCTCTTATGCATGATTCCATCCCTTTACCTGACTCCCATGCTTCTCCAGATCATCTTTCAGAAGATTTTTGGGGAGCTGAAGATGTAAAAGTTGCATCATCTGAGGCTATTACTCATTCTGTGGATATAGAGACTCCTTTGGGGTCTTTTTCTCGGCCTTTGGTGGGAACTCCAAGGAATGAGACATTAGTGAACGCTGAACCAGGCAGTTTACCTGATCAGCAGCTGAGCAAAAAAGAAAGTACAGGTAATGAGCCCTTGGATGTAGCAAAAGTAACAAGTACTGAAGTACGTGAAGTTAAAAAAACTTCTGAAAAGAAATCTAGAAAGCAAAAATCTGCAAAGTCACACTCCTCTTCTGATCAAGTGAAGGGTGCATCGAAAACTTCTGCTTCACAACAACCATTAAAACAATCTGAAAATGATGGGTCAAATGTTGGCAAGACCAGACCTGCACTGCATGATGCAGGAGACAAGTCGTGGGTTTCTTCAGAGGATGTTGATACCTCGCAAGCTAAAAGCGTATTGTCATCAAGTGTACCTGCAGCTGATACTGGATCTCATGAAGTTAAGGTTGAATCTAGAGTGCAAAATAACCCGGTAAATCTAAGCCAAAGGGCTTGGAAACCTGCTCCTGGTTTCAAGCCGAAGTCATTACTGGAAATTCAACTTGAAGAGCAAAGAAGGGCACAGGCAGATATTGCAGTATCTGAGATAACCACTTCTGTCAGCTCCACGAGTTTGTCAACTCCTTGGGCTGGTGTTGTCTCTAGTTCAGAATCTAAACCAGCTAAAGATTCTCAGCGGGGTGTAGGAAATGTAGAGATAAATGTGGGAAAATCTGAAGTATCACCAAATTCAAAGAACAAGAAAAGCCCATTACATGATCTGTTAGCGGAAGAAGTTTTGGCTAAGTCAATTGATGCACAGATGGTGGTTTCTGACCTTCCTTACCTGCCTACTCAGCATACTACAACTACCAATGTGGAAACTCTAGATGATGACAATTTTATTGAAGCTAAAGAGACAAAGAAAAGTCGTAAAAAGTCTAAAGGAAAGGGGAAGAACGTCACACTACCAACTTCTGCTGGTGTGCCTGTTAGCTCCAGTCCCATTGAAAAAGGAAAAGTGTTGCGTGCTGTGCAACAAGAGAAGGAGGTATTGCCTGCAATTCCATCGGGCCCTTCGTTGAGAGATTTTGTTCTTTGGAAAGGGGAGCCAACAAACCTTTCCCCTTCTCCTGCCTGGTCTACTGACTCCAAGAAGCTTCCCAAGCCCACTGCTTTAAGGGACATTCTAAAGGAGCAGGAAAAGAAGGCATTGTCCATCCCTCCTCAAACCCAAATACAAACTCAGAAACCCCAGCCGACTCAAGTTCATGGAAGTAGCCCGTCGTGGTCGCTCTCAGCATCTTCTCCATCAAAGGGTGCTCCTGTTCAAATGAATCCTTATGCTTCTCCAGCTTCTCACTCAAATTACAAACTAGATGATGACCTATTCTGGGGTCCATTGGATCAGTCAAAGCCAGAAACAAAGCAGTATGATATTTATCTTTACCTTATTTTTCTGTCATTCTTCCAGTGGCATATATCTTAGTGTTTTGCTTGCCTTCTACTTTATTTCGTTTGGACAGTTTCCAGATTATGTTGTTTTTAAAAAGAGCATTTCAACAAATTTATATCATAATCTTTGAACAACAGGTCAGAGTATCCTCAACTAGCAAGCCAGAATAGCTGGGGAGCAAAAAGCACACCTGCAAAAGCATCTCCTGGCAGTTCACTTGGCCGACAGAAGTCTATGGGGGGTAGACCAACTCTTTCATCCTCACCTGCATCTGCCCAATCATCTGCCAAAGGAAAAAAGGATGCAACGAACAAACATTCAGGTAATAAATCATCAGCTTGAATGTCTTTTTCTTTATTTAAATTTTATATTGCTTAAGCTTTATTTTACATTCTGGCAGAGGCCATGGACTTCAGAGATTGGTGTGAGAATGAGTGTTTGAGACTGATTGGCACAAAAGGTAAATGTTCTTATTTTTTTTATTCTATAGTCTGTTAGCTTTTGGAAACAAACTCTGCGTAAAGGAGCAGGGAACAACTAAATTTTATTCTATATGATTTCTGAGCATTTGAGCTACATTGCTGAAAGTCTTTGAAGGAGACCATTGTTGCATCCTAGGACTAGAGTTGTGCAATCTGCTTTGAATGTTAGACTGTTTGCACTTTGCGTAGACCGAGTACTTATACAGATGATAATTCCACTATTCCATCCTCGCATTTGAGTAATCTTGTTGACTTACAATTTTTTTTTTCTTCAATTTGATAGATACGAGTTTCTTGGAGTTCTGTTTGAATCAGACCAGATCAGAGGCTGAAGTGTTTCTAATCGAGAACCTTGGATCTTTTGACCCTGATCATGAGTTCATTGACAAATTCCTCAACTACATGGAGTTGCTACCAGCAGATGTGCTTGAAATTGCCTTTCAAAGTCGGAATGATCGAAAGGTCACTGGTTTCAGTGCCAAAGACATGAATTCTGACAATGCAGGCGTTCCTAACCATAACAATGACACCATGACTAACATGGACGAATCGTCAAAGGGCACGGGAAAGAAGAAAGGTAAGAAAGGGAAGAAGGTTAGCCCATCAGTTTTGGGATTTAACGTTGTCAGTAACAGGATCATGATGGGTGAGATCCAGACGGTGGATGATTAGACTCGTCCTGAGAGGCAATTGTAAATGCTTGCCTCTCGTTACTGTTTGTAAATGTTGTTAGAAACTTAGAAGTTTTCTCGTTCATAGAGTAACAAACAGCATTACAATATTCAGACTTTTCAGTCTGCTTAACCAATTTTGTGGAGTAATGCTTTCTCCAGTAGGATTCCCCTTTTTTTGGGCTCAAAAGTTTAGAGGTTTCGTAATGAAATTTGAACTAACCTTGATTTTGTAGTTCTTCCTCCAGTCGCTATTCATTACCCATATTTTATTGCTACTCAGATTGCAATCTTCTGTGGTTAATGGAAATCTATATTTTGTTGCACATTCATTCGGACTTGAAGTTGGGAGAGAAAAATGAATGAAAATAAAGGTATTTACACTGTTTTGCCTAATTTTGCTTCTGTCGATTTGAGGTTGATAAACTAGTATTATTGGAGTTGCAACACATTGATTTAATAGTGCATATTTGGGTTTGAATATCATTTCCAACATCATCGATTCACGTTTTTGAATCGGATTATGCAAGTTTTCAGTTCATTACAGATGTGAAACTTGATTGGTAAGAATAATGCATTAGCTCCGGTTGACGGTGGAGTTGAGAATATTGCAGCTTTCAGGTGGTCGTCGATTGCTTCCCATTTCCCATCAGTGCTTGAAAGAGAGTTGAATTGAGTTGGTGCTGTTTGTCTACACATCTGTTTGCCTTTTTAGGCTGAAACTTTTCCGCTGGTTGGCATTCTGAGGAGTTAGTGTTATCAGAATTAAATCGGTTACCAAACCAAAAAAATGCTGAATAACCGAACCAGTAATTTAAAAATAATATAAATACAAAATACAAAATTAATTTTTTTAATTATTTAATTTTTTTTCATATTTAAAATCGGTCCAGTGAATAGTAAAACCAAAACAAATCGTTGGTCAATTCACCTTCCATTAATCGATTCGATCCGGTTTTTATAACAATGCATGGAGCTGTAAAACACATCTAACACTTCAAGCAAAACCCTATTACACTATATAGTGACAAAACAGATGACTACAAAATTATGGTATTTCAATAAACACAGATGTAAATGTTCATTCTCAAACAGAACTCAACTTCAAGATTCCATATTCCACCGACAGAAGCATCAAATAGAATGAACAACACCATCTTTACAACTCACCGAAATCAGGAGCAAAAATATAATTCAAATCAGTTTTGTTCTATATTTGTAAAACAGGATGGACTCAGAATCCAAGGTAAAATGCTTGGAAATTGGAATCATCTTTTCAGCACATGAGATCTTAAAGCAAAAAGATAATCAGTTTCCTCAAGAGTTAGATGTGTATGTACTGACCTTGTCCGATTCAAGAGACTGAGGATGTGATCCAACACGAGTATAGCTTATTGCCATCTTCGCTATCTCAGAAACGGCATCGTTTCTAACACTTGGAACATCACTAACAAGAGCTTCATAACCAGCTTCAAATGCTTCTTGCCAAAATCTCGGCAATTTCGTCCCTCTACTTTGTGTGTACACATCCCACATCTGTCTCACTAACTTCTCTTTCTCCTCAACTTCCTAATAATCCAAACACACATAATTCAACAACCCACCAAACCAAAAGAACCAAATCAAGAAAACCAAGAAACTGTGAGTAATACTTACGAGAACATCAAGATCAGCGTGGATTGGAAAATCCAACCCATCTGAAATACTAGTGAGATTACCAGCGGACCATTTCAGTGTCACTGAGCCAGTGAACACCGACCATATTGCAAGTAAAATAATTGCAGCCAATACCCATAACTTGTAACCCTTTTTCCCAAAAAGATTGCTGCTTTCAGAAGTTTCCTTTTTGGTTGCTGATGTATTAGTAGTATTGGGGGGAATTGAAATGATCGTAGGGGAGTCTTGTTCTTTCATTTTCTTGGATCAAATGAAGCCGAAGTTACGAGCAAGATAGAGAGAATATTATTGAAGTAGTAAGGTTGATTATGGGAGATTGAAATTAATGGTGGGATGGGTAATAGTGGGGATATCAGAGACTGTGTTTAAGCAAGTAGTGGTGGTGAGTAGGTTTGATGTACAGCAACTGAAATTTATACGACACAGTAGCGGTCGTAAAACACGG
>CANYCX012648684.1:0-13385 GCA_948193385.1 Breynia disticha f. nivosa
TAACAAATTTTAAGAAACAGAGAGAGTATTTTAATTTGTCTATTTTTTATATTTGAACATAAATATTATTCTCTCTTACAAATTATTTCGAATAATTATCCATAAAAGGAAAGTATAAATGTTAATGGAATTAAGCCTTTAACACTTGTTAAAGCATCCCAATAATTGTCAATCAGATGTCATTAAAATATTTAATGCCCATTTAAACTCTTCATTGTGGCCGTTTCGAAAATACAATTTTTTCTGGTGCTTACATAATCTCCAAATAGCAGTTCTAATTTTCAAATAGGTCCCATGAAGGAAGAAGATATTTCGATTTAGTCCCATAACCGACATTTAAAACACACATGACCTACACTATTACGTGATAAGTTTTTCTTTTTTATTTAATTAAATTTTTTTCTTAATTAGTAAATGTGATAAATAAAGTATGACAAGTGCACACATACTTCCTCCAAAATAAAAAATAAAAAATAAATTATTTTTACGATAAAAAAAATTATTAACTTTTTAAGTTTAAGGAGTTAGTCGTCTCCTACGTCGTGCTTATTATTATAATTCTGTTTTATTTATTGTATATTTTTTACACATCTTTACCGTATTTTTTATTGTTTTAAATTCTTTTATTTTTATTTAATTAAAAAAATTGTAGATAATAATAATTTATTTAAAAAACGTATTTTTTTTTACACAATAAACACAAATTAGTTATCTAGTTTGGCTCAAATGCTACACATCGGAGCTCTATCTATCTTTACATAAACAAAACACAAAGAAGAAAGCTTCAATCATAAATTCCATATATTCTGTTAATTCCTTCTTTTCTCGCCACCAAACACAAATCCTCCACTCCTTCCTCTCTCAAATTTCCCCTCTCTGATTTCCCTGTTTCAATTAAATCTTTCAAAACCCTAACCACAAACAATTCTTCCAATTTTGCTTCGTTATTCACTTGATTAATTTATTTTCTCCCAAATCTACGATGGCACAAAGAAAACTTGATCTCCCCGATGATCTCCTCTCTAATAAAGGTATTTTCTTTCTTTTCAATGCGGTTTTCTTTAATTGTTCTGTTTTGTGTTTTCGCTTTAATTTGATTGTTTGTTTTGTCGTGTTTGTATCAGTGGAAGCTTCTGGAATTAGTGATGAGGAAAAGACTAATTTGGGATCACATGATGACTCGAAAGGTGAGTTTTTTTGGTTTGCTTATTTGTTGTGATTTTTGTTGGGTTTTTAGTTTATGTTGTTGTTTGATGTTTTGATTGTTTATTACGACCTTGCAGATCATTTGGTGCTGGATAATAGCATTCCTTTGTCTCCTCAGTGGCTTTATAGCAGACCTAGCGAGTCGAAATTGGTAATTATTCTTTGCGTTTTTTTTAGTGAGATTTGTTTCATATTGACGAATGCAAGGGTTTCCATTGTGTAATTTGGTATGTTGTTTTTTGGTCTAAGAAGATTTCGCGTTTAATAATCCCTGAGAAATGTTTCGTTGTTGAGTTTAGTGGTGTGTTTTAATGTTTTTGTCATTGGGTTTACTGAGTAGTTTGTTTGATACTTCTTTGGGTTGATTTTGTCTGGAGTGAATGATTGATATTGTGTTAAATGAGGTATTTGTGTGGGTTGTTTGATAGGATTTGCGTCCGGCGAATTCTACTGATCCATGTCAGAAGGAAGGTTGGCGACTTGATGGATCTGAGGATAAAAAAGATTGGAGAAGGGTTGCTACTGAGAATGAAAGTAGTCGCCGCTGGCGTGAGGAGGAAAGGGAAACTGGGTTACTTTCTGCAAGAAGAGATTGCCGGAAAGCAGACCGTCGTGTTGACACTGTTTCGGTTAGAGAAACAATGGAGAGCCGAACGCTGCCTTCTGATCGTTGGGATGGGGCCAGCCGTAACTCTGGGCACGATGCTCGTCGTGATAGCAAATGGTCTTCTAGGTGGGGCCCCAATGACAAAGAGAGAGAACCCCGTACCGAAAAGAGGGTAGATGTGGAGAAAGATAAGGATGATGCTCACAATGATAATCAATCATCTGTCATTAGCAATCGTTTGGCTTCAGAGCGTGAGTCAGATTCTCGTGATAAATGGAGACCACGACACAGAATGGAGGTTCACTCTTCAGGTTCTGCTTCGTACCGTGCTGCCCCTGGATTTGGACTTGAGAAAGGAAGGGTGGAAGGTACTTACTCAGGCTTCACTGTTGGGCGAGGAAGGTCAAATCCTACTGTTAGGCCTGCATCTGGTTCTTCACAGAAAAGTGGAGCCGTTATTGGGAAACCAACAGTTGGTACATTCTGTTATCCTAGAGGAAAGCTTCTTGACATTTATCGTTGCCAGAAGCTAAATCCATCATTTGTTTCGATGCCTGTTGAAATGGACGAAGTGCTGCCAATAAAAGTAGATTTTCTTCAACCTTTGGCTTTCCTTGCCCCTGATGCTGATGAGGAAGTGAGTAAATGTTTTTGGGCTCCTTATTGGCCTGTCATTTCATTTATATTTGGTAGAGATTGTTTTTTTTTAGCCCAAGTTTTATCTCACCCTGAATTGTGGTTGTAACTATTATAGGCCGTTCTTAGTGACATGTGGAAAGGGAAGATTACAGATAGTGGAGTGGAGCACAACTTGTCTGAAAAAAGGAAGCTGACAGAAGATACTTCAGGTAAGTAGGCTTGGAGAATCCCTGCTTTTGTCTGCAAACTATTTGTTTCCCAAATAGATTGATTGAAGGTTACCCTTTTTTCTGTAGGAGTGGGAGGATGTGAATCCATTGACGAGAGTGCTGATGTGCATAATGAGTTTTCATATGGTTCAAATTTAAGTGAGATGAAAGGTATCAATGCTGCTTAAGTATCGTATTTTCTTGATATATTGTTATGCAAAAGATTGAATTTCTTTTCCAGCATTATATATTTGAAAGTCATTCTTCTTTTGAGCACAGTGTATATGTGACAGCCAGCTAAAGGTTCACTCGACTTATAAGAATTTACTTCCCTGTTACACAGAGCCTTCAACTTCTTTTGATGCCAACTCAAAGCTTCCTGATGATTCAAGCTGGCTATTTGTTGACGACTCGACTGAGCAGAATATGAGTGAACTATTTGGGACTAGCAGTGAGAAAAAAGTCCTGGAAAAGTTTGCTTCACCAGAGGAAGTGTATTTGTTTTACATTGATCCTCATGGACAGACTCAGGGACCATTTCTTGGTGGTGACATCATGTTGTGGTTCGAAGAAGGCTACTTTGGTACTGATTTACCAGTTCGCTTGGCAGATGCTCCTCATGGGACACCTTTCCAAGCTCTTGGAGAGTTGATGGCTCATCTACAACTAAAAGGAGTTTATCCTGGTTCAGAGCTTGAACAATCTGACGCTTCAGGGGGAAAGCTGGATCCTAGTTTACCTGCTTCTTCCGCTGAAATTACTGATTCATCTAAGATGAATAATTTAAACCAGCCTTTGTCAGAGATCAATTCAGATTTCAAGTACTTTTCAGCTCAACATGCGCAGACAAGAATATCTGAATCCCAAGATTCAGTGCAGCAGCCTAATTCTGAGAGTCAAAGCTTTCATGATTTTGTTGCACAAGATGAAGGTAGTTTCTTGTCTGATTATTTTCTTCCACGTTTATCTGTAGCAACAATATATTGTTTATGCGTGCTGATTATGCTTTATCTTTATGTACCAGAGATTGTTTTTCCTGGAAGGCCTGGTAGTTCTGGCTATTCGACTCGAAGGTCTGCTGGAAGTGCTCTTGACCCATCACCTAATTCTAACACTCATCCACATTTCCTAAATGATATGAGAGAATCCGGCTTGCCTCTTAAGAATGATAGTAAGTTGCACCCCTTTGGCATGTTGTGGAATGAGCTTGAAACCTCACGCGCACGATATGCCGAGGCATCTGATACACATAGCATGGGAAGGAATGTTCCACTTGCTGCCAGAACTGATCCAGCTTCTGTTGTGGACACTTGGTCGGATGCTTATAATAGACAAGACCAGCCTTTCCCCAATTCTTTTCAAGATGCTATTTCTGCTCGCCATTTGTCAAGTTTTGAAGCAGACTCTAAAAATCTTGACCTAGCAGAGCAACTTATGGCAGGGCAGTTGCACAATCATCCCCACCAACAGCAGCATCTCCAACATAGAAATATGTTACCTCATGGACACCTGAATGAGTCACTTATTGAGCATATGTCAAGTAAGAATATTAATCATCAACAGCTGGCTAATCCTGCATCTGATCTAGAGCGTCTTTTGGCAGTTGAGTTCCAACAGAAACGCCACCTTCAGATCCAACAACAGCAACTACAGCAGCAGCAATTTCATCAGCAACAAAAATTTTTGCAGGAGCGGCAACAGTCTCAGGCTCGACAGGTACTTCTTGATCAATTGCTGCACGGGCAGATGACTGATCCTGGTCTTCCCCAGTCAGGCATAAACACAATCAGAGGCAAAAATGCTCGTGACCAAGTTTTTCTGGAGCAGCAGTTAATACATGATCTACATCGAAGACCACATCTTCCACCACATTCCATGTCATCAATGGAGCAGCTTGCTCAAGCGAAATTTGGTCCGCTAGCTCAACAAGAACAGTCGAGAGGTCTATTCGAGCTATTATCACGTGCACAACATGGGCAAATGTCCTTGGAGCATCAGATTCTTCATCAAGAGCAGCTGCGGGCTAGGCAATTATCTATGGGATTGAGGCAGCATGCAAATATGGAAGAAGAAAGATATATGGATTCTATGTGGCATGTTAATGGAAATGATCAGTTCCTCAGGAACATTGCAGGCAATCACAGAGCTCAATCTTTGGGGATTAACCCTTTGGATATTTATCAGCGGCAGCAAAAACCTCTTCACGAGGACCACTTAAGTCACCTCGAGAGGAATTTCTCATTTCAGGATTGCCTTCGGCAAGGTCTTTATGAACCTGGCTCAGTGCCATTTGAGCGGTCATTATCTCTTCCCTCTGGTGCCTCAGGGATGAACATGGATGCTGTAAATGCACTTGTTCATGGTCACAATTTAGACATTCAAGAGTTGAATGCACACATGCAATCTGCAGGACAGGTTGGGGCATTTCCCTCCAGTCTTTATCCTGCTAATCCAAGTCACCCTGCTGGTCCTAACCAATTTAATATTTCGCATGTGAATGGAATTGAGAATAACTGGCCTGAAATTAATGGGCAATTAGCGAATGAGTGGATGGAATCTCGATTTCAGCAATTGAATCTGAATGCTGAGAGACAGAAAAGGGATTTGGAAGCTAAAATACCTGCCCAAGATCCAAGTTTATGGATGGCTGATGAATTGAATGATGATAAATCAAGACGGCTGCTAATGGAGTTGCTTCAGCAGAAATCAAGCCATCAACCTGCAGAGCCTCTACAAAGGAATGATGGAATACCTTTTGATAAAAGGGCTCAATCTGCTCTTTTATCTGGATCCAGTTTGATGGATCACCATTCAAGTGTAGCTTTGGATCGAGAGCCTGGATTGTCTAATTCATTTCCTGTAGGTTCTTACAGTTCTAATGCAAGTGAGCAATCGGAAATTTTTTTAGCACGTGAACAGACAAACAATGTGGGGAACAATGAAAACTTGCCATTTGTGGATTCAGCTATGGCTGAGGGACTTTCTTATTTGTCAGGAAACAGGGAGCCTGCTCCTGCGGTGTTTGCAGATTCTGGCATGATTGATAAGCCATCTAAAAAAGAATACTTCGATGCAGAAGGGAGGATTTCTGGGTTCAAAATCCAGGGTATGGCCAAGAGTTCAACGTCTGAGGTTCAAGAGAGCATAACTGCAAAGACTATGTTGGCTACTGCTAATCGTGGAGACAACCCCGTTAATGTTCTTACCAGGCATTCTTCTCTAAATGCATCTGGTTAGTTATCAGTTTATTTGAAGTGGTTCATTCTGTATTCTGTTTTCGAGTATCCTTATTACTTGCTTTCTGCAGGCTTTTATGGTGACAATGCTGTACCACGTAACTCATTTGCTGAAGACAAGACCATAACTCAGTAAGTTCTTCGTATCATTCTCATTGGTATTCATGTGTTGTGGGATATCTTGGGACGAAACTTGAGGAAATGCTTAGAGTTAATGTAGAATTTACGGTAGTGTTATCATGGAATGCTTGTTTATAGTAACAGTTGCAATAGATAAGGTGTATGCAATGAACGTTGGTTGCTTACATTATTGATTTGTATGATATTTTCTGTTGACAGGATGTCTGTAACAACCAAAGGGCAAGAAAATATTTTACTGAGACGTCCGCCTGTTCCTCCTGCTTCAACAGCTCAAGAAGGGTTATCTGAGCTGATTCCTGATGTTAGGGGGGGAAATTCTTTAAGTAATGCTGATGGTATTGTCCTTTTCCTCTTTACATACATCACCATTTCCGCCATGTTGAATTGCTTGTTGGCTGCATGTGTTGCAGTATTCGTCGTACTGTTTAATGGTGGTTATTGACATAAAATTTGTGACCTGCAGGTGGAAATCCTGTGAACCAAGGTAGTGATGCCATGGGAGCTAGCAAGAAAGATGCTTGGTTCAGGCGTACATTATCCTCAGGCGATGCTGATGTATCCGAGCCATCATTTATAGACATGCTGAAAAGTAACGGAAAGAAGAACCCAGCTGTAGATATCCATGCCAACGCCGGAGGGTATTCGGAATCATCAGATGGACAAGGCCGCGGTGGTAAAAAGAAAGGGAAGAAGGGGAGGCAGATTGATCCTGCTCTTCTGGGTTTTAAAGTCACAAGCAATCGCATTATGATGGGTGAAATTCAACGCTTAGATGACTAGCAGAGTCGAAATTTTGTAATGTGGTAGTCTCTCTCTCTTGTATATTTACCTGTCCCATTATTTGTAGAGGTTCAAGGTTGTCGTTTACATGGCCATAGTGCTACGGATGAGTTGATATCTAGTAGAGATCAGAAGTTTTCTCACGTTTTTCATAGATGTCATTTGATAGATTTTTCTTTTCTTTTTCATGTTCTTTTCTTGTACAGACTAACACCTTTTTGTATTGGGGGTTTGTTTATTCACAGAATTAGAAATTCTGAGTTCTTTTTTTCTATAATTGTGAGCCACATTCAGGTACTATAAATGGAATGGAAAATCACAGCAATTGTATATTTGAATGCCATTACTAATACATTGGAATCATAATTACCATCAATAACTGTTGGAATAGTTTGAACATTAATAGATACATTTGTGTCTCTCTATGGATTTGCTTGTTTCCTTCCTTGCCTTAATTTTGATCAATGGAGCCATCCACCTTTGAAAAGTTGCATAACTGTTCCACCCATGACCAACTCTGCTTCTTTAGGAGACAGTGCTTTCTTGGCAATAGATGCAGCTGCTTCTTTTCCATTCTTGTAACCGCATTCGGCCACTACATATGGAAAGTCACTGCAATATCATTTCGTCAGAATTTGCTGATACAGAATGTTCCATTCTCAGTTACTTAGTTTGCAGGAATACAACAGTGAAAGATCCTGGAATACCTGCCCCACATGACTCGGTGTGCACCATAGGCCTCCACAACTTTCTTCAGATGAGGAACCAAATCCTCGTATGGGAATAGCGCGTTTGAAAGCCTGAATATGCCACTGAACTTGATATAGACCTGCAAATTTGAAATTCACATTTAAATGCAAAAAGTCTGGGCCTCTTAAATCGTATAGCAGAAGCAGCAAAACGGTACCTGACGAAATCTGGCCAGCTTTAGAAGCTCAGAGAATAATTCTCTTTCTTCTTCATTTCTGCTTTGAAACTCAAAAAAAAGATTATAAGTTTCAGAAAGTTCATCAGAATGTTCAATCCTTAGAGGTCAATTATAAATGTAGATTACTTTGGTGGTTTGCAGTAACCCAGATGATCAATTATTACAGTAGTAGAAGGAAATTCTCTGCATAAATCTTGAATATCTGAAAGATATAGATTGAGACCCTGAAAAAATTGCAGGAGTCAATTCTTTTTGCAAGTAGTACAACTAATTATGGAGATTTTGTTAGATCTAAAAGCTTTCATGCTGTTTATTTTTGTTAAGGAGAACGAAATCATCTAACCTTCGTAACCAAGAATCCAACTGGTATGCCAAGTTCTCCGGCTTTAGAAAATAATGCCTTCCCAACATGATTTGTCATCTGCAAGAATTCTACTGACTCATTATATTGTTCCTTTTAAGACTCGGCATATGTATATGCCGGGGAATTTATGGGTGAGAATAGATTTCTGTGAGAACAATTGAGAACAGAAAGACAGAAATCTGTTCTCATTCGAGAAATTCTCACCTTTTGACCACCAGGCCACAGAACAGGATTAAAGCGAACGGCACGATAACCATCCTACAATCACCAAATAAGAACATCAGAAGCATGCATCAGAATGAATTGTTAAAAACAATGTAGCTAGCAATCTTTTGGCCATATGAAAAAGACCTCCAAGACAAGTTTCTCAAGCTGCTTAATTCCACTTCCATCGTCTGCTGGATTTGCAAGGCAGCAGCCCACAAATTTGGTCGGATATTTCTTCAGGGCACTGAAAATTTGGTATTGGAAAATCAATTCTGCATAGAAATTAAAACAGACAGGAAGAAATTGGATCTGCTGTGCCATCAAATATGCATGATGTCAAAAAGCTTAGAACTGTGTCGGAATTAGTCGGCACAGTCAATTCGGGTTAGTTGTGTCGGGCTAACATAAATCGCATTATCGTGTCAGAAATTGTCAGCTCACTATTAGTATCCAGTCATTTGACAGACCTTGTCACTAAAGAATGATCAAACATATGAAAAATAGGCTGCACAATCAGGGCACCATCAACTCCTGCTTCTTCCAGGTTCTGTGACAGAGCGAGAACTAACAAAAATTAGCAGCACATTGCATGTTCATGAAGATCATCCAATTAGCTTCAGCCAAAGCAATCATATAAGGCAAATCAAACCAAGAATCTCTATCATAACAAAGCATATTCATATCAAATCCATAAGATCAACAAACACTACTACCTCATAACTACACATACCTGGATCAAGAAATCAAGATCTCCTCTTAAAGGGGGATTTTGGCCAGGATAAAAAGGATATTCACCAGCAGCCTTAACCATAAACACAAACAAAGAACATGAGGTGTTTTCTTGCCATTTTCACCAAATCCAACAGATCAAAAGGAAATATGTGAAGTTTTGCAGTTGAAACAAGTCAAATTACCTGTTCAGGAGATGCCCAAATGTGAAGATGTGCATCAATAAATTTGAACACATTCTGTCTGTGATCAACTCCGACAGTTGTCTCCATTTTCTGATCAGAAACTTGTTGGATATCTAACTTGTTATGAAGATGGTTCTGGCAATTAAACTGTTCAAAAGACAGTAGACAACAAAGTACTAGATTCAGTAGTTTGACAGCTAAGTTTAGAACCATAATTTATCCTGAAAACTTAGTTCTGTAGATAGTTTTTAGCAGAAAAATCTGAACCAGAAATCTTCTTAATAGTTAAAACATATAAGAGCGAATATTCTGGTTACAAGATATTGCAAGGACAATTTAGTAATTACAACTAAAATCCAAATTTAAGTTTTCAACTCTAGCTTTTCTCGAGCTTAGTATGTCTTCACTTCCAATCTAAAAACTCAAAAAAATCAACACACTTTATCAACTCATTGTCCAAAACAGAACTAATCCACAGAAACCCATCTCAATCAATGGCTACTTCTTTCACAATTCAGGTAAAGTTTTAATCTGTTTTCACTTTTTTACATTTTTTCTTCATTTTCTCCGAAACCAAATTCTCAAAAGTTTTGTTTTTATTATTAATTGTGATAAAGTCTTGTTCTTGTTTTGCAGTCTAATGTGGGTTCTCTCTCAAGTCCAAGAAATAAGTCATTGGTCAAAGCTTCAAGCTCAAAACTCGTCTCGACAAGACTAAACGCATTGTCGTCTAATGTTTCATTTTCTTCAGCAAGTTTGTTTTTTTCAGGCTCAATTCCTATTGTTCCTATTAAGAATTCAAATTCTCGGAGAAGCATTCGTGCTTTTAGCTCAATTAGAGCTAGTGCTGAGGTAATTGTTTTTTTGCTGTTGGGTTGCAGCTTAATATGTTTTAATGTTTTTTGTTTGATTAATTAATTGTGGCTTAAGCTTGATATTATGTGTTTAATTTGAAATGGTGTTGAATTTGGTTGGAATTTTAGGTGGCGGATTTACAATCAAAGGTGACAAATAAAGTGTATTTTGATATAAGCATTGGGAATCCAGTTGGGAAATTAGCTGGTAGAATTGTTATCGGATTGTACGGTGATGATGTGCCGCAAACCGTGGAGAATTTTCGTGCTCTATGCACAGGTGGGGTTGTGAGTAGTTGTTTTGTTTTCGTTTTTTTTTTTTTGTATCAAGTTTTGGTCTTCTGGTGATTTAGCTTTATTTTGTGTGATTTGTTCAGGAGAGAAGGGTTTTGGTTACAAAAATTCAACATTCCACCGTGTAATCAAGGATTTCATGATTCAGGGAGGAGACTTCGACAAGGGAAATGTGGGTGTTCTTTTCTGAACTTAAGCTCAATTTGTTTATGGGATTCCGGTTTTGGCTGTAGTCATTAGAATTTTAAACATTTTGCAGGGAACCGGAGGCAAAAGCATATATGGGCGAACTTTTAGAGACGAAAACTTCAAACGTAAGTTCATACTCGGTTCCCATGTCGTGTACCAGTTGATTTATGAATCTCTTTGAGATGTCGTGTACTTACCCCTTACAAGTTTTGTACCAGTTGATTTATGAGTGAAGATAAGGATATATGATTGCAAATCACATTTGCCATATGAAACTTCTTTGTCTAGCTTTCTAATGTTTCCTGGATTCCATCTAGTATGCAATCACATTAGAATTTTATCAGCTGTCAATTTGTGGTAGACGTATCATAATCGTGTTGTGCTATTTTCTAGCAAATATCATTATTGGTGACATAAACATTACAAAAATTAAAATCGTGTCATATTGTGTTGAATCCAGTCATAAACGTGTACTCACAAGTTGTACCAGTTTATCTGTTTGCTTCTGCACAATTGATTCTGAAACACATTACTTTCATGCAGTGGCCCATGCAGGACCAGGAATTGTTAGTATGGCAAATGCAGGCCCCAATACCAATGGTAGCCAATTTTTCATTTGTACTGTCAAGGTAAATCAGTAGTAGATAGTTCATATATTGTCATCTTGCATTTACAAATTAGCTGAGGAATCTCTCAGGTGTATTATTGGGATCATGTTTTTTCTTTTTCTAAAATTTTCCTATCTTGCATGCTTACGTACTTGCATGTTCAACTTGCATAATTCATCTGATACAACTGGAAATGCAAATATCTTATAAGTTTTTTAGCTTAATTATTTGGTCGAGTTAAAGAGTTCAACTACCTGCTCTGATGGCATAGTTGATGTTAGTTAAAGATTTAGATTCCTGGAGATTTACATTCTTTGTCATGCATACTTGTTCCAAGCACAAAATGAACAACAGAAGATGCATTGTAATGTTTTCCAGTGTTCTTAATCTTCAAACTTATTTACTTCACATTCGTAAATTTGCTCATGTCATCATTCTCGTAAATCACAGACGCCATGGCTGGATCAAAGGCACGTCGTGTTCGGTCAAGTCCTAGAAGGTATGGATGTGGTTAAGCTTATTGAGTCACAAGAGACGGACAGAGGAGACCGTCCCCAGAAGAAGGTGGTCATAGCCGACTGCGGTGAACTCCCAATGTCTAATGCCTGATCTCTCCAACACAGCTCTTGATCACTCTCTTCAACTTGAGACCACTACATTTCCTGTTTGTGCTTAGAAAAAATGAGGTGGTAGTAGCATTTCTCGGATTAGGTGTGTTTTTCTCGAAGACTTTGGTGTGCATTCATAAATTCTGGCGCACTAGCTTGCACTGGACTGGATCATGAGTACACTTTTTGATCAAATCAAGGTTTTGTGTCTGATATTTGGCCCAAACTTGTTTAAACCTGCGTGATATGGTTAGAATCAACGCCTTTGTTTTGTGGTTCCGACAATGATGCCGATGTCGTCGTAGGCAATGATTCTGTCGTCTGTAAACTGACCACTCATATGATTATGTCGTATGCAATGAATCCTCGTACAATTGCATAACCAAACTCATCCATGATAAGACTTTGCATCGAATTTATTTTTCCCGTAGACTGTTTTATGATCATCTATCATAGTAGAGAGGTGATTAATGGTGGGCTGCATTAATATTTATGATCGTCGAATTTATTTTCGGTCCTGGAACCAGCAGCTTGAAGCAAGTTTCGAAACAACGGTTCAAGTTTACTTTTTTTACTAAAAATGAATTGATCCGTTGGTTTGAAACATTTGGTTCAAGATTCAATGATTTACGGAACTAGAACCTAATCTGGTCGGTTCTGAAACCGGCAGCTCTAAACTAACGGTTTTGATTTCAGTCCGTCGATTTTAGTTTGATTTTTCTCCTCTCAGTGTGTATTCTGTACGCAACATTACTTGCGGCTGAGAATTGTGTGCTCCCAATAACACGTGGATGAGGAGCTGCCATCATCATCACGGCTACGACAAGCTGAAGAAGAAAGTGACAGGTGAATAACAGTGGTTGTCTAACCCAACCCCCTAATCTACTTTTGATCTTCTCCTTCACAGTAATTAAGATTCTGTCGGCTACTTTCCCCTCGTAAGAGAA
The DNA here is from genome assembly GCA_948193385.1 of Breynia disticha f. nivosa. Classification (NCBI taxonomy): domain Eukaryota; kingdom Viridiplantae; phylum Streptophyta; class Magnoliopsida; order Malpighiales; family Phyllanthaceae; genus Breynia; species Breynia disticha. Next base: position 12,732 of record CANYCX012648684.1, read on the forward strand.
GACTCACTCATCGTCATCAGATGGGTTTTCATGTGATTAATTAATACTGTCATTATGATTTTGTCCCACTCTCCTTATTTCTCCATTTCCTCTGTTTACTTTGACCTAAATTGCTTCCCACGTGCTCATCACCTTTCTATCATTACGTTATTATGGCACGACCAACCTAAATATTGTCATTTCTAGTTAATGTAAACCTGTTCTTTGATTGAAGGTAAATTTGATGTATCAGATTTTTTAGGGAGAAAATAAATAAGAAAAAATAAGGAAAAAAAAATACGGAAAAAAGGTGTTTCAAAAACGATAAAACGGATGAGATTATGAGAATAGATAACTCTGTCGTCTCTTATATATAGGAAGACTTGTGTGAGGGATAATTAAGGAGGAACAAAAATAAATGAATTAAAAATAATATTGTTTCTCTTTTTTCGTGGTGAGAAAGGCGATAAACGTCGTCCCTCCTAACTGCGATCGCACGGAAACAGAGTTAGGAATAAAAATAATGACTGCGAGCAGGGACGGACCCAGAAAGTTTTATTAGTGGGGGCACCAAGTTTTTACATGAGATGCTAATTAGTCACTACCGATTATTGACCGGAGGAGAAACAAACATAATTCAGTCCAAGATAAACAACATAAACTAGGCTTACTGTT
>CANYCX012649538.1:0-18118 GCA_948193385.1 Breynia disticha f. nivosa
CAAGTTTGTGTATTTGATTATAAGCTTTGAAAAGCTTATTATGTATGATATGCATTTTGGAATGCTATGTTCTTTGGAACATTATGATGATTTGATTATGTGATTATTGGCATGTTTATTTAACTTGCCTGATTATTTTTATAAACTCTAATTGATTGAGTTTGGTATGCTTTGTTTAATATATTGACATATGGTTGATATGTGATTGGTTGACATGCTCTTTTGTTATTTGATATCTTGATTGATATCCATATGAGATTGATATATAAGAAAGCATATGATTGTTTTGTTGAGCATACGTGATTGAGATATGAGATATGAGTGTATTGATTATTTATTGTGTTGCATTATTGTGTGACACTAAGTTATGAGATACAGGCTGGGCCTGATTATTCCGGGCGAGAATTCGATGTCGGTCTGGGACCAATGATTCCAGGAGAGATCTTGGTGCCAAACTGGGTACGATACCGGTCTGGGACCGAGGAAAAAATGATATGAAAAGAAAAGAAAAAGAAAGAAAGACCACAGGGCAGGCATTCGTATGTGATTGCATAGTATGTGATTGCATAGCATCTATATGCACATATTTGATTAGCATTCATAATTAGCTTGATTGCTGAATGAATTGGCTATACGATATGCTAAGTTATTGCACTTATGAATTTCAAATGAAGATATGTGTGCTTTGGTATGATTATGACTCTTGTGTGAGTCTATTTGTTTATTTGATTGTACATATTGTACAAATGATATTCTGGAAATGTATGTGAAATAGAGTTGTAAAAGAAAAGTTGATAACTCAGTACGTCCTCGTTGTGACCAGCACGTCATCGTGTTGGATATTGACTTTGAATACAAATGAACCTATAATACATTATAGTATTTGATTATTGGAAATGAAAGGATGAACGCGACCTCGTGTTCATCAGTACATCTGTGCTAACTGGACATTGGCACTTCATTTAAACTTAAATTGGGTTTACACTTACTGAGTATGTCTTTATACTCACCCCTTTTGTTTGTTTTAAATGATTGTGCAGGTATAGCAGGATTTGCCGCGAGGAAGATTCGAGCACGTATTTCACTAACATGGATTGTTCTGAAAAGATGTTTAAAAGAAATGTTTTTTTTTTACATTTCATATTTATTGTATAGTAATTCTTTTCTATATCCATTTTGTATTGCAACTGTTTGAAAGGTTTGGATAAATGTTTCTTTATTTTTTAGATTTGAAATTGAAATCAGGGTTGGTTTTGAATATTTAAAAAATATTTGTTTTAATTTTGAGTCTCACATGGGAGGCCCCTGAATCCACGACCCAATTCTGTAACCCAGGAGACGGAGCAGACACAACAACATTGGAGGAAGGCCAAGAAAATGAGTTGGAGGGACACTGACGTGACATATGTCTGAATCCCTGGCAAGTGTGACACTGAATGTTGTAGTTGATAATGGCTGAACCAAGACCAACAGAAGATGAGCGGCCTCAACCACGCCTTCTAGTGTGACGGCTACCACGAGTGAAGTAGGAGTAGTTGGCAGAAGCATTAAGGGAATCAACACCTTTGGACTGATTTTTCTCATGATGTTGCAGTTGAATTTCCTCAGATAACAATAAACCAAACAAATTGTCAAAGGTAACAGTATCAATACGATTAAACAAGGCACAAACAAATGGCCTATAATCAGCAGCCAAATCGTCTACAATGTGGTCAAGTAATATATTAGATTTGATGGGATTACCAAGAGCAGCAAGCTTGTCCGCCAACGCTTTAGAACGTTGCATATAAACTGAGATAGAATCATTACCACGACTGAGATTCGCAATTTGATGGCGAATGGTACGAACTTGAGCTTTTGAACCGGAGGCATACGTCGCAGCAAGACGTCGCCAGACGTCTCTTGCGGTGTGGCTCCAACGATTTGCGGCAGCAAATTCTTAGAAACGGAGCAAATAATCCAGCTTAAGACAAGCTGATCCTTCTTAAACCATGACTGAAAACTTGGATTTTGAGCACCTTGGATCAAGGAAGGCTATGGTTCAATTGACCCATCCACATGACCGAATAGATCATAGGCACAAAGGAGCGGTTGGAGTCGAGTTTTCCAAAGCAAATAATTTGAGGAGGTGAGCTTAACAGGAACGGTAATATTCGGTATTGAGGCTGGGGAAGTGTTTGTTTGTGTGGCTGGAATGATATGGTTTTTCATGGCTTTGACGTGATATGAGCAACTAGGTTAAGAGATTTACGGCTCTGATACCATAAAGTGATGAAATGTTTCGATGTTATTAACTGAGTAAGGTGCCCATATATATAGGCTGTACAAGATAATAAAGGATAGATACAAGTGATTTGACATACAAATTACAATTTGAAACTGAGTTAATCTGTTATCTAACATTATCCTTATCAATTATACCATATACTATTTGTTTTGAGATCTTACAATAAATAATATGGGAACACATGTTACATGGATCCTAACAAGAAAAATATAATAAAAACACAATTTATATTAAATTATTGACTATGGTGATATGAATACTGATGACCTTCTTGGCTAGTCTAGCGGAATAATGGCAACTTGATGCTGATAGTCCGCAGATTTATGAGTAGAAGACTCATCGTCTTTCTGCATTTTAAATGCTTTTCTCTCACACGAATCGTCAATTTCTTCAATTCTCATCTTCAATTTCTTCTCTACTTTATGTCTCACATCAACATAAATTCACATACCAGAATTTTGACCATATATTCACTTAAATCTGACTATAATTTCATAGAAATGCATGTATGTTACGCTAAATGTTATTTTAATTAGTAACCAAGTACGAAATTAGTTATAGTTGTTGAATGATCACTCGTTAAACATCGATTCGAAATTGTAATTTTGGATTCAAGCTTGTTAACTTGGATTAAATCTGTGATGAGTCATGTTTTAATACCGATTTGAGTTGTACAAAAATATATATATATAATATATTTTTTCATATTATATGAGGTTTTATATTTTTAATATATTATTTAATATGTTATTTTAAAAATTTTATATTTTTAATATAAATTTAATTTAATATTCTTTTACTGTAACCAAATAAAAGAATAAAAATATAGTATTCAATTAAATATTAAATTAATATTCCATCTATTTCTTTTTAACTAGTTTTAACTCTAATTTTTTTTCCAAATTAAGTGTAGTTTTATATTTTTACCCTAATTCTTTCTTCAAATGTACTTACTTAAGTTTTAGATCTCACTTGGTTCACAACATCAAACTTCCTGAGAAGTTCATTTATCAAGAAATTGTGTTTTTTAGGAATTAACTTCTCAGAAAATATAATAAATATCGTTTGGTTCTAATTATACTTCCTAGGAAGTAGATACTATTTATTAAATTATTTTTAGAATTAAAATTGATATTACGTGATTATCCTCATCAATGACCAATCAGATATTTTATAAAAAATATTTAAGAATAATATTGTAAAAATGACTTAACTTCCCTAGGTAAGTGACTTCTCATGAATAAGGGAAATAGAGAGATTCAACTTCTCAGTAAGTTTTGCTCAAATATATAACTAAGCGAGAAACATTTATCTATTTTATAGGAAGTTGTACTTCCCCTATTCAATTACCTTCAACCAAGTGAATCCTCAGTACTCATTAATTTTATTTTCATTTTTCTCAAAATTAAACATAAACAATATAATCATTTTTAACTTATTAAAAATATTTATTGATTTGTGTGTTTATTTTTAAAGCTACAAGTAAAAAGAAATGAAAGAAATATATATTAATTATATTATTTATTTATGTAAAAAATCTTAAACAATATATAATATATTACAGAGAGTGTATATGTTTCAATGGTCTCTTTTTTATTTTAAACCAAATCCTTAAAATGATTTTAAAACTCTATAATGATTTTAGCCGTTCAAATCAGGATAATTAGCATATTGACCTTAAAAAAATAAATTAACTGCACACACTAACGGATTTTTGAACTACAAAAATTTGCAAATTGATACAAACACGTGCGATAATATACGAGAAGGAATTATATTTTTTTGTCTGAAGCATAAGGTATTTAGAGTACCCCAAACTAATCTTAGTTCGAGTCGGGCAGGATCACAAGTGCAGCAAAACTCTCTTAACAGAGTTTTCATGCAGCTGCGTATTCAGGACTCGAACTCGAAATCTCTGATTAAGCTAGAACAACCTCACGCCAGTTGATTTACGCGTTCGGTGGTACGAGAGGAATTATATAATGTAAAAGAATAATTAAAAAAAGAGGTTATTCCTAAAACAAAGGAATAAAGAAAAACATTTTCCACGTGCAAAATTAAAACGAAAGCTGGAAAAAAGATGTCTGGTTACGTGTTTAACCTCGTAGACAACATAAATAGTTCAATTGTATCCTTAATTATTTTTATTATCAATAATACCCTTCTTTTCACTTCCATATTTCTTAATAATCCTACAACTGTATCCTTAATTACTTTATTATCAATAATGCCCTTCTCTTCACGACCACTTTTTCTTAATTAATATAAATACTCCCTCGTCAAACCACTCATTCTCATTAACCCAATCCTCTCATTTCCTATGAGTGCATTAATTCCTCCACCTCTCTCTTCACTATATCCCTCGTTGCATCATTTGAATCTGTGATAAATTCTTCAACATGAACATCAACTGTAATCTTGAGCTTCGTCTTCATCGTGCTTCCCAACGAAACGTGTAAGCACTGTTTTTTCTTATGTTTCTATTTCATGGTATGTCTGTTTGATGTATATTTCTTCTGTATGAAGTAACTTTGATCCCAGAAATACGCATAAGCACTGTTTTTCTATTGATTTAGTATGAAATGTTAGTGTGGTTATTGATTTTTAATGTTATGCTGCGTTGGTTTTTGTGATTGAAGAGTAATGGAGGGAGAGTCGAGTGGAACGTCACAGCAGAAGCAGCAACAGCTTACAATCTTCTATAATGGAAAGATTGTTGTCTGTGATGTCACTGAGTTACAAGTAAGTGATTAGTGTTTTGTTTGCTTATCTTCACTAGTCACTTCCTTCTTTGATGTAATTCCTTGAATGAATCTGGTTCTTGAAGCTTCTTTTTCCTATACATCCGACATATTTCACTGAAAGAACGGTTACAGTTATTTTTAGAAAGCTAAAATAGCATGTGATGATATGAGGAAAACAGTTTGAAAGATTTAGGAGAAAACCACGTTCGCATAATTACCTGGAAACTCATTGAACTTTCAGGGTTTTTTCTTAATGAATTGCAGGCTAGATCGATTTTATTGATGGCAAATCGAGAAGTAGAGGAGAGAATGAGGAGTCCAGGTGGGTCAGTGCCTCCACCAACAACATCTTTGCCGCCTCCAATGTGCAGTCATCCGCCAGGACTTTCTATGAAGAAATCTCTGCAACGTTTCCTCCAGAAGAGGCAAAACAGGCTCCAAGCTACTTCTCCATATGATCAACATTGATTACCAACTTTGGTTTCATTAATTAATACTCGGGGTTAGCGTTTAGGGTTGATTTGCTAATTAGTTAGAGGATGCCATGGAGCTTGTAAGTATGCATCTTGTATTGCTCAACTCACTCATGGAGTGGATTAATAATGTGTGTGTTAGTAATTTCTTTAATTAATTGATGTTTAGTTGGTTAATATTTGGTGATAAATGATGTTGAGTTTGAATAATGACAAGGCTTTCATCATTGTTGTCATTTCATGCTTTAAAGTCTGCTTTTACAAGAATAATGAACAAAAACGGGGACTTTTAGTTTAGGGCAACACATTGTGATTGTTAGATTAGGTAGAACTTTTGATTTATTCAGTAATATACAGTTTTAATTTTACATCGTTAGATTTGATAAAAATAAATCTGAGTCTTTGATTTGTTCAGTAATATACAATTTTAATTTTACGTAATCTGCACAGTTTCTGTTAAATGAAGAAGAGACCTCAATGAGTTCCCATCTTAAAAGCATCATATTAAAATTTACCCTCATCTTATTATTTACTTCTTCCCCCTAGTCTAAATTTGATAAAAAACTCTTAAAGTATAAATAACTTTTATTTTTACATTTTTTTATGTATTATTTAAAGTTAATTTTATTTTTATCAAATTAAAACGATTTGTATTTTTTTCAATATAAATTTATTTATTTAAATGCTTATTATTCAAATATAGCTTATTAAATAAATATTATATTATAAAAACACATAATAGCTATTATTTATAACTAATTTAATCACTAATTTCTTAATTATTCCTTCAATTTTTTAAATTTTTTAATTTAATATTAAATATTTGTTAATTGCCAATCTAACCTTATATTAATATTTTATCTAAAATACCCTTAACTACTCCAATTAATTCTCCTGCATTCTTTTTTTCAACATATGTTTTATTTAAAAAGGTAAAAAGTTATTTAACATCATATTTATTAACTTTCTTAACTTGTGTATAAAACTAAAATTAACAAAGTTAAAAAAACAGAGAGAGTATTTGTTGTTTCTTGTTTGATCAACAATGAGTCAAACTAATGGAAACCTTCGTCAAAAAGGTTAATCTTCTGTAAAACCTTTGTCAATGACCTTGATTACCTACGAGACTGTTGGGGGCCAATTTAGCGAAGGTGAGCGTGTGTGTGTACATGTGTGTGACCGCGAGATCAAAAGGTGGTGGTTGGCTCGTCTGTCTAAAATTGCTTCAGGACTTTGTGTGACGGTAGGCCTAAATTAAGTTAAGTTAAAGCTACTCCTATCGTGCAGAAAGCGATAACAAAAGTAAAATGCAGAAAACGATAAAAATGTAACGTTAAGTTAGCGTACTCCTAGTGCAGGAACATAAATTGCAGAAACTAAATTGGGAAAGAGTAAATTGCATTAAAGTAGCATTTAAGACTACAATTTACTTACAGAAGATGTCTTAGAAGACATTCTTGAGTTCTCAAGATTCTCTTCGGCACTTTTGAGTGAGTAAAATGAAACTAGACTAAGGCTATGCTATGGACTACACTAAGAGAAACCGAAAGAAAAACGATAAGTGAATGCAGTGTGTGTGGTGTGTGAACCCTTGTTCTTTCAGCTTTTCTTCTATTTATAGGCTTCAGAAGTAGTTGTCCCTGTTTTTGAGCGATTTCTCACGATATTGCTGAAGGGGTAATAATCTCCTACCCAAATCCATGTTCATAACAACTGCTCAAGAACGTGAGAAGTTGAGTGTTTCTTCAAATCTCATTTCCTGTGCTGGTAACTGTTCGCGCCTAAATCTTTGCTTAGTGATGTGGCATTTTCGCTACCTGAAACTCGCTCTCCCCAACCTTCAATTTCTTTTTGATGGTATCTGATCATTGCTTGCTTTCACTGGCTCTTTGTCGCTTTCACCTCTTTCCTTATCCTATCGCAAATTTTCCATAGCCTCTCTGCCCAACATCCTTTGCGGAATCCAGTCACGCTAACCGAGGGGTTAACAAAGACAGAGAAGAATGTAGGTTTTTGAGCCACAAAGAATCTGCAATGATTAAATCCACAATTTGACATAGTTTCATTATTTTTATAGGCATTAAAAACGTACCCTTTTTTTTAATCTTTAAAGCTTTATTTATAGAGTTGTGGAGATATATGATAAGGCGATAAAATAATTCTTTTAAAAATTAAACGTATTAATATTTGATATTCAAAGTTTGTATCTTGACTTCTATCCATAGATATATCATATATTTGTTTAAATCTCAGTCAGTCGTAATCGTAGGAAAGTCAATATGATATAAAGACTTAGACTATTCTTTCGGTAGAAGTAAATTGTTTGAGGAGACGAATGTTTAAGACGAGGACAATCGAAAACCATTTCCTATTGAAAGTGTTAAGAAACTGTGTGCAGTTTCATGGAAATTGTTGTGAAGATGGAAATGTTGTGAAGCCTCTTTACGGCATTGGTAATGTTGAACGTATGAAATGAAAATCGTGTAAAGCAAGAAAACGAAGAATTACTGCCATTAATGTGAATGATTTATACATATATATATAAGATAATGACATGAAAATCTGGATTTATTAGGTAGTGAGGGTAGCCTCCTGAGTCGTAAAGGTTACAACGAAACTTCCTAGAAACATTCTTCTTTTCTCCCTTACAATCTTCTGCTAGTCTGCTTCTTCAACATTTCATTTACCAAGTACTACTTATTATTTTCAACATCCGACAAGGTGATAAATGATATTAAATTTGATTCTAACTCATTTTCAAAAGAGTTTTCATTAGAGCATGATTGGTATTTGAATATAAAGTGTAGAGGTCGAACAACTTACAAAATGATTGCAAATTTAGATATGAGGAAAGAAGTGAAATGGGCAAAACCAATTAACAAAAGTGAAACGTGCAAAATGATAAGCAAGACGATTACAAACGAAACGTGGAAAATGATGATTATTGAGAATGGATGGGAAATCTTGATTGTCAAAACATAATGATGAAAGAAGGATGAGTATGCAATGTTTGAATTGATGGGAGAGGGTGCGATGCGATGCTCGTTGCTTCTGTATTATATAATCTTTCACACAAGCATTCACCAACTTTATCAAGTTGGCCACTTGGGTCCTTTCTCATGTCATGTTTTTTGGCTGCATGCAAAACGGCTGCGTTTTGTTTTGATTAAGTTGCCAAAATGGTCAAACGAAGAAGAAGCCGATTTCAGCATTAAAAAGTAGAGTAGAGTTGTGAGCTTCATTGATGGAGCATTGCACGTGAACAGTGCCGAACGACACCCAACAAAGGCAGACGACAGGCTGGGTTCACACAAGCACCAGTGAAGTCCAGTTCACGCAGAAGTTTTATTAGTATAGGTTTCTTTTTATGTTATCTTTTCTTTAGATTAGAAAATAAGGATTATCTCTTATAAGTCAGGATTAGCTCTATCTCATGTTTTGAATTTATCTACTAGTATTTTTATTCGTTTAAATCTCTATGTAAGGTGCTATAAATACACCTGCTGCTCGGAATAAAACATATACATATTTTACTATCAAACTTTGTGTTCAGCAACGTGATTTGCTTACTGAAATCGTGAGCACGCTTTGTGCTTCCGTAACCCGCTGCGTCATTCATGTGGAGCTAATGTTCCCAAAAAAAAAAAGGTACTATGAATGTTCGGATAAATCCTTGAGTGAAAAGGTCTTGAACAAATAATCTTTAAAGGACATCTCTGCTTTGTATCTTCTGAGCTCTTGCAGTTTCAGGTAGAGTGTTTAATCGGTCAATTCAGTCGGTTTTGGGGATCGGAAAAAACTAAAGACTGAATTTCAAAAAAAAAAATCGAACTGATCCGATGTAATATGTATGAATGAACTGAACCGAACTGATCGATTTATCAAATACTTTTTTCGATGTTATGTTATTAATTAATTCAGCTAGTGTAACTAATATTTTTTAATTAAATACCTTTTTTATCATCATATTATTAGTTATAACAATTTTTCTACTTATTAACTATACTTATTAACTATTTCTTTCACTGTAACAGTATTAAATATATAAAAAAATTTTGGTTTATAAGGAAAGTTTGACTTTTCCGTTTTTTTTGCCAAACCAACGGAATCTAAAATATTTTATTATAAAATTGGACTTAACCAATTGAAGTATATAAATAATTGATCCAAACCAATTATCTCAGTTCGTTTTAGATCGATTCGGTCGGTTCAACCGAATATTAAACGCTACTAGTTGCAGGTCAAGAGCTCAAAACTGTAGTTTCCTCTTCTATAACTTCAAGCACCATTCCGGAAACTCATACCAGCGAGAAGAAACATTATAGAACAACTTGAATTAAGAAATAATATACAAGCAAATCAAGAAGTGGCATAATGTGATAAATACTATTGATTGTCATTACAACAGTCCAAATATTGGTAAAATCTTCAATATAAGAAGAGTTTTTCCAGTTACAGCAGATCTCTCATGGCATTTCCTTGACTCCAGTTGGATTTGAAGATGGTAATGAGACCTTCTTACAACCTGGGTGCAATACGAGGAGTATCCCACTCAGTTACAATGTGGTTTCGGGTAATCTCCTTCAGATTGCAGCAACCACTCAGTGCCATTGTCAGCTCGAACTCTTCACGAAGCATCTGAAGAACTTTGCGAACACCCTTTTCCCCTTCAGCAGCCAATGAGAAAACAACAGGCCTTCCAATCTGAAACAGCGAAAATGCGTCAATAATTCTCGAGTGAATCCTCGAGGCAGGAATGTCTTATCTTCTTTATTTATTACTGTTTAAAGATTGCTTCAGTGTTTCAAACCATTAGAAGCAACTACTACTTACAAAAATTCCAGATGCTCCAAGTGCCAATGCTTTGAATACATCTGTTCCACGGCGAACTCCACCATCAAGGAAAACAGGAACACGGCCTTGTGCAGCTTTCACAACCTGGAAGTTCAAGGTTACACTTTATTAAGAATGGAAGTAGTAAGAGGTCATCCATTTTTGTCTGAAACTCATCTACAACAATTGAAGATATTGTTGATGGAAAAAAAATCAAAAAAGTTCGAAGAGCCCACTAAATTTTCGTAAGAGTAGGCCAGCTTCTGTTCATACATACCTCTTCCAAAGCCATAATGGTTGCAGGAACATAGTCAAGCTGACGAGCTCCGTGATTGGAGACAATAATTCCTGCAGCTCCACTCTGTACGGCTATCCTTGCTGCATTGATTAAAATGATTTGAGTTTACATCAGAGAAATGACGAAAATCTGCATGACTAATATTTGAGTGAATTTTTTTCCGTGTAGAGAGGGTGGAAGGAGGTTTGATTAGGTTCAGTTTACTTACTATCCTCGGCAGTGAGAACTCCCTTCACAAGAATTGGCAATGATGTGATAGTTTGAAGCCACTTGACATCCTGGACAAAATGCAAAGCACAAAATTAATTTACGAATGCAACACTCAATATTAAGTTACGAATGCAACACTTAATATTAAGTTACGAAGTCCATGAAACTGTCAAAAAATCCAGGAAGTTGATGTAGACATCTAACCTTCCAGCTAAGTGAACGGTCAACTTGGCCAGCAACATATGAGGCCAGTCCAGAATCATTAGCCTGCATGATTGATTTCATCAGAATTCATCGTAGATGATGAAAATAGCATACCAAATCGAAAGCCGCCACCACAGTCACTAACCTGGTCCATCTTGCCAAGGTCTAAGCCCTCAAAGTTCTTCAAAGTCAAAAATGGTGGCAAAACGAATCTACAAGGGAACAAATTGAACAATTAAGCAACTCCAAATTCAAAGTGCAAAATAAAATTTGGCAGTTTCTTTCATTGTTTCTTGATCAGAGAAACTAATGTCATTCGGTGAACTAGAGAACAAAGTATGCTCCTCATATATCCCTCTGTGCAGCAAACTAAATTCAGAATAGAGGTTTGTATTCTTAAATATTTCAATAGATAATCACCTATTCTTGATATCAGCTTCCCTCCTACCAAGTCTTGGAGTATCCACAGTGAGTGCAATTGCCTTGAAACCAGCTCTCTCAGCTCTTCTCACAAGCTGAGCAACTACATTTCTATCTTTATACACCTGGAATACAAGCAAAATGATTCCTGATAGGTAACAGAAGAAGGCAAACTTTTGTATATAAGTAGTTTACGCCTTTAACCATTTGAAATCTTCAGAGACAAATGCTTTTAATGTTTCCGATAGGTAGAGAAATAGCAAATAACATAAATGTATTCACATGAAGACTGCACATGTATTAGTCAAATGTACTAAAACCAGTAACACATTTCGAAATACGATTTAAACATATCTAGTTCCGCTGTGTTCAGTTCTCTGTCATTTTCTAATGCATTTAGATGACAGAAAAGGTTTCACAAAGAATACAAATAAAGCAATAGACCAAGAGAAAGAGTTTAATTTCTCAAACTCACATAGAGCTGGAAAAAGCGAATGCCAGGACCAGTTGAAGCAACCTCCTCAACACTGGAAGTAGCCCATGAGGACAATGTCTGGAAGGAAACCATGAATAAACTTAGTAAAGAAGCAATAAATAGAAGGTGGGATAAAAGCATTCCGTTTTAGAAGACAAAAGAATCAAACCATGATGGTGTTGGCTGCAGAAGCTGCCCTTGCTGTTGCATATTCTCCTGCACAAGGAACAATTAACAGTCACAAGAAATTTCTTCTTTTGTTTCCACTTAATAAAACTGTTAAAGTGTGACAAAGTAAGAAACAAATATCAACGGAACAAACCAGTAACAGATGAATAAATATTTTCAAGAAAAAAATTTGCATGAAGATGGTGTTTCAAGATAAAGTAAGCACCAACAATCAACACTAGCAAACATCTATTATTAAGCAAGTTCATACATATGCATCAAAGAGTTCATCTTTCCTTTTCACGAGACACAAAAAGAAACTATTAATTAAACTCTTGATAGAACAAGTTCAGGAATTCAGGAGAATGAACCTTCAGGGTGGGCCATTTTCTGCATTGCCGTTGGAGCAATCATGATGGGCATAGAAATCTTAAAGCCCAAGACAGTTGTGGTCATGTCGATCTTGCTAACATCAATAAGGATGCGGGGTCTGAAACTGTTGACATAGAAACGATTATGAATTCAGAAAACGAATCAAACAACAGCAAGTGAACAATAACAACTACAAACTGAAAAGGAAGGTAATCACAATTTTATTTGCATGTAATCATAAAAATAATTATTATAGTAAAATTTATTAGTATTAATCTACTTTATTATTATCAAATATAAAAAATTTAGCAAATTTGTAGTGAAGGTTCCTTTTGGTCATTTTGATTATGACAAGCAGTAGTAAGAACAACAGCAACACCAAAGAGAGCCCCATCTTCCTCATTAAAGCAAAAGCCAACATATGCTGATATGCTATCAGATAGATAAAAAATGAAACTAGAAATGAAAGGAAACAATCTATAGGCAGATTAAGGAAGAAATGAACATACAGAATCCGGGAGAAAGCATTACGGTTCTCCCTCAGTGACCACTGGTCCTCAGCACCTGATGCATAGTAATCATAAACCATCTTAGGCAATTTCTGCTTTGCAATTTCCTGGTACTCCGTGACATTTGTGATCTCCTCCATCTTACTGACTTGGTAACTTACTCTTTTCTATATGTCAATGTCCTGAAAATTTTCAAATTTTGTTAGGACCATTTTGACTTGAAACTTGCACTATACTTTGTCATATTCAGGCAATCAACGTTGGGACTGGTAATCCGAGTTGAAAGTTCGTAATCATGTCAATAAAGTTTTTATCAAATATCATTATTTATCATATAAATATCACAAAAATGTAATTCGTGTTATTGTGTCGATCGTGTATTGATGTTATCGGTGAGAAATCGCCGGCGGTACGAACATAAATCAAATTGCCATAAAACCATTAGAATAACAAAAAAATGAACATAAATCAATCAGTCAAAACTGTTTTTATGAATTCAAACTCATGCAACAGACTAGTTTAGTGATTACATATGTTCAGCTAAACAATTAAACCACACGAAGTTTGAAGCTGACAAGTTAAAACACAAGACAAACGATACTAAACAAAAGCACATGCATTTAATCCAATACAGTGAAATATGATTATATCAGTACAAAACCAAATAACAACCAATAAAAAAAGGCAAAGTTGCAATCGTTAGTGTAATTGAGCAGTTGTAAAAGAAAACAGAATAAGGAAGCAATAAGAAGGTGGAAATAAAAGGAGAAAGGAAAGGAAGAACAAACCTTGAGGAAGAAGTGAAGAAAGAGGAGAGAATGAGTGAGTGGAGAGAAAAAAAAAATGAGAGGAGATAATGGGAGGGAGTGAAGATACAAGTGATTGAAACAAACAAAAATGGCATGTTGTGAAGAAATTAAAATATAAGGAAGATGAGGAAAAAGACAAAAAGAAGAGGGGGGTTGGGGATATAATTTGGAAGGAGGGGTGTGTGGATTAGTTTTTCGAGGTTGGAATTCGCAGCCAAATCTGCTTCATCACGGTTGTGGAGATGCTTTTTTTGCGTCACTATTATTATTTTATTTTATTTTCGAAATTTATTTTATTCATATTACAGCCCAGTTGGGTTATTTAACTTTCACGCGCTTTCTGTGACATGAACGGTGAAACGTCGTCGTATGGGGTAGATTCATTGGGCGGTGTGATCCACTTAACAAGTGGTATAAGCCGGAAGCGAAAAGGCGTTACGGGGGAGAGAAGGCGAAGAAGAAGAAGGCAGCGGAGCAAGTGTAAGGAGGACCCACAGATCAAATCCTGATAAAGATGGCGTCGCCTCCTCCATTAAAATCTCTGCGCAATCGCATTGCTCTTCTCTCTCATATCATACCCTTTTTCCACAGAATGCAGCCACCATTATTGAGACTCATTGGCATATATTATTATTAATATTTAAAGTTCAAGTTTCATTCTAATTTTGCTACGCACATTTGGAAAAGTAATCTCTATATGCTAGAATGAAAACAGAAATTCCACGTGGCATAATGCCTTTGATGGAAATGGAAGATCTCCCTAGAGTAAAAAACTTTTCTTGGGACAATTATGTGTAAAATTACATAAAAGTTGATATTAACAATTAATTTACGGACATTTTTTAATAACCGTTATCTTGTAGTGACTTAATCTTATAGGACAGAGGAAGTAATTATTATAGATCTTCATATTAGTTGTAACAAAATGGGATAAATTGTGAATATTTTGTGTCTAAATAAGTTGTTATACAAATTTGCTAAAATGATCAATTTCTTCTGGATGGCATTGACGGACTGTTTGTCAAAGAGGGAGAATCTTTCTCGAAGGAGGTGTCTCCTCCCTTCTGTTGCGTGCCCTGTGTGTGGAGTGGGGCAGGAGTCGGCATTTCATGTATTGCTCGAGTGCAGCTCGGCGAGTTGGATGTGGCATGCGGCCGATCTTGGAAGTCAGATATCGGAGGTTAGAAGTTTGGTTGGTTAGGCGAGGGCTGGGCTATATGGTGTGGATAAAGATAGATGGGCGTGTGTTGTGGTGATTTGTTGGGCAATATGGAACTATGAGAATGATGTTGTTGGAGGAACAATTAGTTCTCGACGATTAGAACTAATTTCTTTAAGCGCATTCAAGTGTTAAGGTCCTGGCATAAGGCTAAAGAGGAGGAGATTGACACCAATAATTGTAGTTCGAGGAATGAGATTTGGACTTGTTGGGCTAAGTCGGACTTGGCCATTTTAGAGATAAACGTGAATGCTACATGTGTTGAAAATTGAGGCAAAACAAGCATAGTTCGTAAGTCTAGTCTCGGCCACTTTGTGGGAGTCTTGAGGCTGCTATTTTGGAAATCATGACCATCAGGGAAGCTTTGAGTTAGGTAAAGGAAAGAAATGTGCGTGATGTTGTGGTAAAGTCGGATTGCACCCTGACAATTTCAATAATTTACAATGGATCCACGCAATAGCAATTATTTCTACTCTTTGTAATGTAAGAGTTATGCTAATTAGAAGCTTCACGAACTTCATAGCTCATGAGCTCTTTCATGTTGCAAGCTCTTTTTCGAATCATTTTGTTTGGGTGTTCGTTCCTCTCCGTATATTATTGTTGCGTTAGCAGCTGATTTAATTAATTGGCTTTTATCTTTGACTAAAAACAATATATGATTTCACCGTATTATATTTTAATAATTGGAGAACTAAAGTAACATTTTACTACGATCTTCAGTATTGATTTAAAAAAAAAAAAAAAAATGACTTTAAGTAATTTCACAATTAGGCTTCCAGTCTAGAAAAGTTACACGACTCATATGAAGAAAAATATTCATATGATGTAACGAGAGGAGATACCATTCCAATTTTCCATGATGATCTTAATTCACAATTGTATTTAGAATCCATTCGTTTGGAAGAATTCATTTTTTGAAAAAATATTTTCCTGATTTTTCAACGTTTATTATCAACGGAAAATAAGTCAATAAAATTATAATTTAAAAATCAATGAAAAAGAATAATTATTTTTAACATATTTTTAAAGAAAATATTTTTTTACCTAAAATATAAAGTTATATTTTTCTTTATGTTTTTAAATATTTGAGTATGAAATATTAGAAAATATAATTCTAGAAAATAAGATTCTAACAAATGAAAAATATTTTTCACAGAAAATCAATTTCTGCCAAACAAACGGAGGGTTAATTTAAGAAATATCCTGGACATGTATTTCTAATCAAATCATAGAAGGAAACAAAGCGGTGTGAGGAAAAGTAAACAAAGCATTGTGAAGAATCGGTTTTTCTCTTGTCGTGTATACGCATTTTTTGTTATTTTTTATTGTATATTTTTTCAACACCATTACTCGATTATTTTTTATCAGTTTGAGTTCTTAAAAAATGTCTAAATGTATCATTAAATGTAGTGGCCATTTTATTACATTAAACATGGCAAATTGGCAATGGATTCGTATATTTATTGGCATTTGAATGCAGATATGAACAGAATATTCTTCGAATTCATTACATTATGTGCATGCATGTGAAAGATAGAATCTGATTAATAATGCAGCCAAAAACACACTGCTGTGTGTCAATTAATAAGAAAGAAAATACACTGCCCTAAGCAGCCATGCTTGTAGCTATAGAGAATGAATTGTCATTGCACACTACAATAATACTTATTATATTTTGTTAAATGGATATTTTAACATTTTAACATTAAAATAATAAATTTCAGTATTTACCATCTGTTTACACCAAAAAATAATTCCGGTCTGCGGACCGAATTAATTGAACAAGCTCGATTTCATCACGAATAAATTGGCAGAAAATATCATGGAATCAATTCAAGAAATAAATCAAATATTTAAAAAATATTTGATTTGATATGCAAGACAAATAAGATCAATTAAAAGAATATTTGATTTCTGTCAAAGGAAAGTGATTCTGCCGCCAAAGGAAACAAATCTGCCATCAAAAGAAACAAATCTGCCGCCAAAAGAAATTATCTTGCTGTCAAACGAAGGTGATTCTTGCCAGAGGCTCTATAAATACAAGAATGAAACGGCAGAGCCACACACAACAAAGTAACAGCTTTGCTTCTATTTTACTTTTCAGTCATTGGCAATCTTGTTTTTTTCATTGACAACTTTTTTTTTTCGTTAACAGCCTTTATTTTTATATATTTTCTTGCATTCCACTGATTTATTTCGGTTTTATTGAGATTATTCATATTTTTCAGCCATTGACACGCTTTCTTTTTTTCTCATTACTCTTACATTTACCATTTTATCTCAGTTTCTTGTTATTTATTATTTTCGATTTGACGATTTAAGTTCATTGAGTCAAAGACCCTTGAGGAAAGATTGTCCTATTTTCTCATTTGCAATCGTTTGATTAAAGTTTAAGATTTCGCGCATTTAATATATTTTTCGTTTGGAATAACGGTAAAATTCCTGGCACGCTCGCGTTCATTTAATTTTTTAACTTCGTTCGTGTTTTCCTTGTTTGGAAAGGACGATGTTTGTCACCTTTTAAAAAGAGGCAAACACCATCCTATTTTTTTTATCTTCTAAATAAGGGTTTTTTTTTCTGTTTTTTTCCATTCCTTTTCGATCATTACCATTACTTACACTTTCATTATTTATCTTTACATACACTCCATCCAAACATATTGTTACTCTCAGTTCCACAGGTAATTCAAGATCGGTTATGTTCCAATTGAATGAATCTCTTGTGGCTTTAACATGTCTCCATGTGACACTCAATTTTTAATTTCTCATTTTTTTTAAATTAATAATATTCATAATTTATTTATAAATCAAATAATTATAAATATTAAGTCAGCAAGAGAGAGAAAATAAACAAAAATTATTTCCAAAACAAACTCAGGCCCAAACAGTCATAACATAAAATATTTTACAGTGGAAGCATTTTATAAATTTGAAAACAAATCCAAACCAAATATTACATATTTTAAAAATATGTACAAGTCTTTAATAAACTTGAAATACATAAAACAGAAAAACTTGAGCTCAACCTCAAACACTCGCTAGCTCTGCAACGATCACTGCACGTCTGGTCCAATGGATGTTATCAACGTCCTGCGCA
>CANYCX012651137.1:0-12519 GCA_948193385.1 Breynia disticha f. nivosa
GCCTATAATGCATTCTAATGCAACCATTCATGATCTTAGACTCTGACTCTCATTTACGCTCTTACTTGGCCAAACATAACATCAATTAAGCACCACACCATTACATACACAACTATTCCATGATTATGAATGAATGCCTATAATGCATTCTAATGCAACCATTCATTATCTTAGACTCTGACTCTCATTTACGCCCTTCCTTGGCCATTTCTTTTGACGTTTGCAAACGGGCCTCGTCGGTCGGGAGTATGCGGTTATAATTACTATGGTCCATAGCTTTTTACACCCTTACTTGACCTATATAAATGCCCTTAATTGGCCTGACACGCTCAACACTTAAAAAGTGAATCGAGTCTTCCACTGTGCCGCGGTAATGTATGTTTTATATATTACCACAATGACGCTCCTTTGAGCCATAACCACTCCCTCAAATATATTGCTTACAAAGAGCTACCATTTATACTTACTCTGTCCACTAAGTGTTCACATGCATGAATGTCATGATGGTACTCTTATAACGAAAACATACATCAAAGTCCTTTCCGAATCATGTCATCTCCAACATGAGTTCACCAATCATTATCATTACCAATAACATGAGCATACATTCACTCTTTCACAAGTATCAAGCCATGTATCAACATACATTCCAAATTCAGTCAAATCACAACCATTTGATATCCAATCGTCACATATCATCACCAATCATTTCCTACATCAACATTTACAACACAATATGCATATTCCACAACAATTTCATAAGAACATATAAAATCCTAATATGACATACCAATCAAGTAAGCACAGTCAAATCAACATTTTACAACACTACACAAACAACCAAGGAATATTGCATTCATGTTGCTTACCTGGCAAGCAACTCCTAATACTCCGGCTTGGAACTCCCTCTGACCTCCTATTACATAATTCATACATTTTACATTAATTATTTATGTATAAGCTTATGCAAATCAATAAATTAACAATGTTCTTAGGTTATGTGGTTAATGTTTTCATTAGCTATCTTCCTTCTTCCTATCATTAATGACTCTCCTAACTACCCAATCTTAACTTCTTTCCTCTTCTCTTCACCAACCACATTTAATGGTTCTAACAACTTCATTTAAGTATGTTTTTCAATTCTAACCCATCACACTTCCATTAAACTTAACTTCCTACACTCTTTTCTCTAAAAACCTACACCAATTCTACAATCCTTAATACTATCACTCTTATCAATTCATACCAATTCAAATTGACAATTCAAACAGCCTCAATAAGGCCCGAAAATTCTTACCTAAACAACAAAACGCGAAATCAAACTCAGATTTAAGAAACCCAATCTCGTCACTATTCACCAACGATGTTTAAACCTCGATTTCAGCCGCCTAAAACACGTTTAAACACAAAAAATGGTTACCAACAGATAGTATACACATTAAGCTTTCCAACGAGCCATTTTATGCTCAAATCGGAGCTTAAACGACAAAGATTTAAGTCCGGAAGCTAAGGTTTAGTTTGAAAAACGAGATTCACAAAACTGAAATTCTACTAGGAAAGATGGTTGTTTAGGGTTTTAAGGCTTTGGAAATAACTTTGAAGAAGAGAAACGGGAGTGAGAAGATGAAGAGAGAGGGAGGTTCAAAAGAGAGATATATATTTTAGATTTTAACTTGGACGGTTTTACCCCCGAGCTCTATTGGTTTAATTCCCTTCGTATTTCTCTCTCCCGATAAACTTAACAACTGTCAATTCTTTTAGTATTCCTTAGTTTTTATTTCCTCAACCAAATTATTATTTAATTTAAATCGCGAAAAATTTATGTACATTTTCATATATTTAATTAAATTATTATTATTTTTCCGAAATTTTAGGATGTTACAACAAGTTTATTATGTAAAATTGGTTGAATGCGTACTTTACAAAATTAAGTTATAAAAAATATAGGCAGAATTAATACACTTGACAGAATTAATACACTTGAAGGGAAATTGAATTAGTATTGCAAAGCCAATTAGTGATGTGTGTTTTGTTCTCCTGTTTTTTGGATAGGAAAAAAAACTTAGGCTTTAAACTAAAGCGTAGTAAAAACATTTTGTTTAAAATATAAAAATGAAAGAAGTAAAGATGAAATTCATTGTTGTAACACAAACTGTAGCTGTGGGCCTATACTGCTGGCAACTTTTCTTTTTACTGATAATAATTTCAGTTCTTTTACAAAAAAAGAATTGTATTTTTATGGCAGTGTAGCTCATTAAATTTCTAATTGTGTAGTCTTCTGTCCTAAGATTGTAACTCAGGATTAGGTGTATTTTACTTGCTATATCCTATGCTTTATCAAAGGACTAAATTCAGTACTGTTATTACAGGTGGAAACACAACCGTCACATATTGATGAACTAATATCAAATCAAAAAAGTTTCAAGATTTACTCATTGAATTGCTTGCAACTCAAAGTAGAAATGATTCTTCATTTTCTTTTTAGTGGTTAGATAAATTTTGAGTTTATTTTATTTATTTTGATTATCATTTTTTAAAATTATTTTATTAATATATACATTTTTTCTTTGCAGATGAAAAAAATAGATTGAGGCTCTTTTTTTTCATTTTAATGACAATATTGCTAGATATTTGAGATATTGAATTTTATGTTTGTCTGTGTTGGATTATGCATTTTAAGAATTTTATTAATTCTTAAATATTGTCTCAACTATATGTTTATATGTTTATTTTTTACTGAATTATTAATTGCATGTTATTTTGTTTTATTATCTCTTTATATGTTATTATAAAAGTTAATTTGGTCATATTATAAAATAAAATTATATGAGTAAAGATATTGAGACAAAATTTTATAAAATAAAATTCTGAGTAAAGATATTTTGACACATTAATTTCATCATATTATAAATTATATAGTGACAAAGTCATTAGTCATTAATGATGTACATTTTATAACAAAAACTTTTGTCCCAACAACATTGAACGGATTGTAATGAAATTTGTTTGTCAGAAAATTCATTTTGTCATAATAAAACCATGAACTCATCAATTTTTTTAAATTTATTTTGACAAAATTGGTTTTTTTTGATGAAATGTTATAAAGTTCTGATAGATATTTCATCACAACATAGCACATTTTTAGCAACAGAACAAAAATTTCGTTACAATATGTGAACATTTGTCGTGACAAAATAAATTTCGTCATAACAGCTAAATTTAGACTTATTAGGACGGACAATTTGTGACCAAGATGGTGACTAAAATTTTGTCACAATAACTATATTGTGACAAAAAATACGCTTATTATGACAAAATATTTCACAATAAAGCAATTTTTTTATAGTGTGAATATCATTTTTCAAAAATTCAGTCGTGCTCATATTTGAACATGGTTGTGCTCATACTATTTCCAAAAGCATGATCCCTGTGCTGTCAGCACGCCCACTGTGTTGACAATTTTTTTCCATCTATTCTAAAATCAAACTTCATTTCTTCTTAACTTTTACCCATATCAAAATTTTAACTTATTCTAAACTATATTGTAATTAATTTAAGTTTAATTTAAATAGTCACTTTGCTAATTTTAGGGATTTAGGATAAGAATACTACATATTGAGTACCCATTCTTCATTATATGTGCTATACTAAGCAAGTTTTTGATTAACTCTTGCACATAATGCACATCTTTGATGTACTTATTTCCTTTGTTGGTTTCAGCTACCTCAAGACATTTACCTGCTGATTGTACTATTGTTTCATTCCTTATTGTTACTGGAATTTCTACTGTAGTGTCAAGTTAAGTGAATATTTGTTGGTTCTTAGTCACATGACTTGTGCATCCACTGTCTGTCAACCCAGTTTCATCATTGGTTCGAGCTATTACTGATCAACATGCAAAGAAGAGATTATCTTCTTCACATTGAGCTTCTGACACATTTCTTTGTTTCTTTGCATATTAGAATCATTTGTACTTACATCTACAAATATTTTCCACATGTACAAACCTCCCACAATTATTGCATTTGGGCTTTTCTTTCAATTTGAATTTGCAAACACCACAAAGAGGGTACTTTTCTTTCTTTTCACTATAAATGATTTATTTTTTCAATTCTTTCTTTGTTTCATATTTTTCTTTGAGAAGGAAATTCTTTTTATTTTACAAGTTTACAAAATTCCTTTATTTAAATATTCAATTTCTTCTCTGTTCTTTGTTCACAAGCATGTAGAAAGCCCAATTGGTTAATGTCATTTGATTATGGAACATCTATCATAGAATTAAATTTTTCTAAAATGAAAATAAATAATTTATCATTCAAATCTTCTCCATATGCTTTTATTTGATTTAATATTTTAGTCAGTTTAGCTTAGTAGTTCATATACTTACATGTTCTTCATCTTCAAATTTTCAAAATTTCTCCTTAAAGTCTGAAATTTTGTGGCTTGCACCTTTGTTATAACTTGAAACGCATTCCTTAGTATCTCAAACTTGTTTTGCCATTTTTACATTCATGATCTTTGAAAAAATATGGCTTTATGCAACTAGGTGAATTTTTGCTAGAGCTTATGCATATCTCTTAGTTCATTCCTTCATTTTATCTCCAGGGTTTGAACTTGATGCATGAGTAATTGTAGTGCAGTACCATATGTTGGAGTTGATTCACCTAAAGCTTGAGCAAAGGTCCTTGTTGAAGTATTTGGAATTCCTTGCTCCACCACTACCCACAGAGGACAACCTTGATTCTAATACTACACTAATCATAATTTTCACCACTGAAGAATGAAAGAACTTGTTGTGTGTTTGTTGGCGTTATTTTTGATTGATTTTAGTGTTGGAATGGTAGTTTTTAAGTTTGAATCAACGTACATTCTGATACCAATTGTTAGAGTTTTATGTGAAGATGTTTGGTGCTGTGTTGTGAAGGTTTTATGATGAGAGTTTAAGGCTTGTGTTCAAGGAGAGTGAATAGGAGAATGATTTTTGTTATTTCCTTGAAGCATGATCGATGCATATGGATGATTGCATATTTATGGTGGTTTTCATATTATTTTGGATAATATAAGACTATTCCTATTTTTTTTAAGATTATCATATGTTCTAAATTTTTTTTTTCACCAAGTTTAAATTTTTACGTACTTGCTAGATATATATAGAATATTTTAGGTAATTCTAACTGCTAGATTAGTTCTATAACTATTTAAAATATTTCATAATTCTTTTACAAAAATTAATTTTTAACTATCTCTAAATTTTTATAAAAAAGATTCACAAATTTCAACATTATCGTAAAGAGTAGCACATTTTTCTTGTCATCATTAGTGTTTGGGTCTCCAAAGCTTTTAAGATGAATTGGGAAGTTTCTATTGCTCTTTTACTAATTATCACTTGATTACAAGAAAGCAATAATATTTGCTGATACAGAACACTTCTTTGATACTTAGAAAAGAAAAATCCTTGAGATTTTTATTATCCCAAGCTATTTGGAACTCATACTTCATGGATGAATGTGCCATGAACTTACTCGGACGTGACCATAAACGACAACGTGATACCAAAAGTTGATGAAGCAACTCTATTACCTGGTAGACTATAAATATATATATCAGTATAGTTATTTAATTACTCTGAAGAATAGGATAAGAAGGCTTCACTGCGATTCCACAGAGTCCTTCGCTTCTGTCTGCATTTCTGAGAAGTCTCATGTATCCATTTTCACCCCAATCGTCGCCCCACGAGTTCTTGATCAGCCAGAATTTGACACCATCCTCACTAGTTCCGTAACCAACTATAAGAACGGCATGATTTTGGTCGTTACCACAGTCGTTCTGGAAGACTCCTCCTTGATACAGATGAAAACTTTGACAAGTAGTTATTATAACCGAGACAGGGTGTCTTGCTACTGCGGCTTTTAAATGTTTCTCGCTGTTGGGTTGTACATCTACATAATTAGCTATTTGAGCAACAGACTGCATATTATTGTCTTGACACGTTCCTTCTTTCTCACTGTATGGGTAGTTTTCCTCTGAGGTTATTCCTTGGTTGTTAATTACGTATTCAAACGCAGTGTCCATAAAACCTCCGCTGCAACCATTATTTTCGGCCACGCAATCTAATAATTGCTGTGCAGATAGAGACACTCCCTTGGCAATGATTCCCTCGATGGCTCCAACAGCTGAAAATGCCCAGCAACAACCTATACAAAACAAAAAAAGAAAGTTTGAAATCTATTTGACTACACTTAAATGGTAACCAATAGTCTATTTGTGGTATGAGAATGGAGAATGGTGAGTTATTACCGCATTGTCCTTGATCCTTCACAGAGGTGACGACTCCTTCGGTTTCCCTCCAATCTTTATTGTCTGGAACTTCAGCCTGATAATAATCCAACAAATTACTCATGTTTGTAGATGCTGGTTTGATGGTTTCGGGTTTGGACATTTTGTATCCTGTATAAGTATCCTTGAATTCTTCCTCAGTTAAGTCTGCAAATTTGTTCAAACCTAACGTGTAAGTCTGATTTTTCATATTATTGAAATTCTTGACGTAGTCCATATTGTTCTTAAAGATCTTGAATCGCTTGGCTTTCTCCAAGTCGTCCTGGTAAAAGCGTTGATGCCGAGACATCCACTTCTGAAATTTGTTGGTTACAACATCTTCAGTGAATGCACGAGACATGGCTACAACTGCCAAACTCGTCAAAATCAGTAACATGGGAATCAAGATTGTTTGTGCTAGTGAGAAGGCCATTGTTATTCAAGAGAGTTGGTTTTATGGAAAAAAAAATTGTTATTAAAGTTGTGGAGAAGCTAGCTACATAAGCTATTGTATATATAGTGGTTTTGTACGTGTGCCCTTGCACGTCATTCGGTGTATGCGGCTGGAAAAAAAATGATCCATTTACGCGTCCTGTGTTATAGATTCGACCTCTATCACCAGTTGTGGATTTTTTATGTTTCTAAACTATCTTCAACTCCAACTTTACTCCTACTGTTTTTCATGAGAATAAACTCTGTCAAAGAAAATTAAATAATATTTCGAGCGACAAACATTGTTCTCAGCGAGAATGTAAAATTTATATAATTATTTAGTTTTGATAACCAAAGAACACTAGTTTTTCAAGTCTTAGGAGAGTTGAATGACTCCTTATTGACTGAGCCATTTCCAAAAATATTTATCCTTTGGAACATATCATTCTATGGAGGTGTTTCTAAAGAACTGAGTCTTAAAATAATTACACAAACTCTAAGATGATCATCAAATTATTGACTTAAGTATTCACCACTTCGATCCAATTAAATGACTTAACAATTTTGCCAAGATGATTTTGTACTTCATTCTTAAACTTCTCAAAAGCTTTACATTTAATATTCATTAGACAGACATAGCCATATGTGCTAAAACCATGCATAAAGTGGTTGAAGTAGCTAAAACCAGCCCAAATAGTTGTGTCAAATTGTCTACATACATTGCTATGTATTAGAACGGAAAAGCTACTTGTCTTTTTATCTGTTTTGTTGAAGGGACCTTTAGACAATTTTCATATAGGCAAGAATTATAAAACTCAAAGTCAAATGAATCAAGCACAACTTCTTTATGAAGTCTTATTATGGGTATATCTTTAACATGTCCTAAAAAATAATGCTAGATGTATGTAGGATTAAGTTTGTTTATTTTAGTCCTTTTTTTGTATTATGTTATAGATTGATTCATTATCATATGTCTAGAAAATGAAGACCATTACTTATCAGTGCATTTCCATAGAAAAATGTCTTCTTGATGAGTATTAGTAAAATTATTTCGAAAATTCATCATTATAACCAACAAATTGAAATGATATTTCTGCTAATGGAAGGAGCAAAATAATAGTTCTTTATATTAAGTTTACCAGGTAAAGTAAGATGATAGTTTTATATATGTAAGATAGTCATTGCACATTCGAACAAATGTGAGAGCAACATTTAGTATCCAATGCACATAAATGAGAAGTAAAGATTGACTTTACCTTTTGTCGATTCTCTTTTATTTCTTAGTTCAATTCTCCTTTTCTTCACATAAAATCTTGAATTCATGCAAAAAATACTTGTATCTTTATTTGTTCTTAAGGCCTACACTATAAAGTTCTATGAATTTAGCAACAAAAATGGTTACTAAATGCATTTTACGACCAAAAGTTGCTTATTAAGTTTGGATGCAAAAACGTTGGACAACAATTGATTTAGCAATGACATGGTCACGTTATATTTAGTGTCCTTTTGGACGAGAGCATCAGCAAGCACGTGGACGGTAAGTGCTAGCAACCTAGTGTTATTATATGCATATTGTTCAAAAAATTAAAGTTTAATTATTTATAAAATTATTAATCAATATAATTAATTTAAATGAATGACATTGATTAAATAATTTTAGTGATAAATATAACTTTCATGAATTTAAAAAAGTGTATACTCTAAACATATATGTACGAAAACAACATAAATGCTACATTGTTCGTCAAGCAGTAGTGACGACATAGTTGGCTGGCAAGACGAGAATGGCAAATTAGGGAATGCATTGATCTTTGCCATACACCCTCTATTTGGCGTTTAACATTAGT
Organism: Breynia disticha f. nivosa; assembly: GCA_948193385.1. Classification (NCBI taxonomy): domain Eukaryota; kingdom Viridiplantae; phylum Streptophyta; class Magnoliopsida; order Malpighiales; family Phyllanthaceae; genus Breynia; species Breynia disticha. Next base: position 8,595 of record CANYCX012651137.1, read on the forward strand.
TAACTCCTCACTCTTGCAATGGCTCTTCTCTCTAAACTCCGCACCGCACCTCGACACTATGTGGTCTAAATTGGAACTTGGGTTCGTAGTTCTAGCATTGACACTAGAGATCTCAACCAAGCGAGCGGTCTCGGACTGAAGAGAGAGAAGATATTATCAATGAATTTATAAGTGAAACTCGTAAGTGTATGACTAAAGAAATTGAATGGTAATTAACATCATTAATTTGATCATTTTAGTATCATTAAAAGATTAAGAAAATAATTAGTTTATGATAAAGGTGACATGTTCGCCATACAATAAATATATACAACAATCGGGACAACTTTGGAGTTTGGTTTTTACCTTGTTGAGTCTCATTTGTGTTCATATTATATGTATATATTAATACTTTTACAGTTATTTATAAATACAAGTGCTGTTGCAGTCTAATATGTTAAGTAATTTACTTAGACTGCGTAATTATCAATAATTTAAGGTTAGAAAGAACCAAAAATTCATAAAGAATAATTGGGTCTTCTTGTCCAGTATGTATATCGATCTTTGACTCAAATCCAATTGTAAAAATAATAAATTAAGTGTATATATTCTATCAATAAATAATACTTTACAAATTGTTTGAACTCGACTTTACTGGATCACAGTTCACAGCTCTGCCATATTGCGGGAACGACCTCATTGACCATGGTAAGTATGAGTTATACCTACTTTTCTTTTGTGTTTCTATTGCTAAGTCAAGCCATAATTTGCGGAATGAACGTCCAATTTAGATTATACTAAATGACAAAGGGAATAAAACATGTTTCTCGACGTGGAAAATAAATCTGATCAGTGTTCTTTACAATATGGCTTCCAGAATGACAAGTCTAAACTCGACCAGTCTGTTTTTCTTAATTATACAGCCTTTTTTAGTCGTCTTCTGCATTATTTGTTTGGGACCTAAACATTAATCAGAGACAGACTACCTCCGCGTCCATGTGATTTTCACTGCTTTAACATTTTAGTTACGTTGTCATATTCATTCTATAACGTTACGGTGAAGCAAATTTTCACCGGATTAATCGGTGAAGCTTCTTGATGAAGTATTTGCTTCTTTCAAATAAAATTTTCTGGGATAAGATAGTGGAAGAGTGGAGGCAGTGAAGAATTTCAATGAAGCTACCAATCCGATTCTCGTTAATTCTGAAACTATTACGGTATACATTTTATGCATAGGAGCGAGGGTTTTACAAAATATTGGAGGGAAAAGTTGTCATTTACTTAACTAAAAGTTTGTAACATAATTTTAACTCTAACGCTCTGTTTGTTTGACGAAAAATAATTTCTTTAGAAAAATATTTTTTTATGCAAATTAATTTTTTGAATTTTATTTTTTAAAATTATTTCTTTTTGTATTCACACTCATTTATTTAAAATATAATAAAAATATAATTCTATAATTTAGATAGATTTTTTTTAAAATAAATTAAAAACAATTATTAGTTTTCATTAATTCTTAAATTATAATTTTATTAATTTATTTTCTGCTGATATTTAAAAAATTAAAAAATTTTTTTTTCCAAGAGTGAGTTATATTATTTTCTGTTGTCGTATCTATATAAAATCATATGTGAAAATATCTATTGTCGCTGGATATACGATTATGTACCTGTGTAAATAAATCTTTATACTATGTACCTATATTATTTTTGATCCTATAATCGCGTTCAATCATATTCGTATATATCAATGTATAAATCATTCATAGCTTATCATTATTTCGTATATAACTGTATTCAAAAGTGAGTTAGATTACTCACCTGTATTTCCGTAATTTCCAGAGTTCCTCTAGTACTCTGATCCTGGTACTGCAGTTTAAATAATCGTCCTACAAATACGAACAATAATTTTATAACTCAGTATTATTCTGAAAATAACATTTTAACTAGCAATTCGGCATAAATTCTCAGAATTTTCCTAGTAATACTTAAGAATTTGATAGTTATTCTTACCCTTATTCTCTTGTGATTGTTTATACCATGTTTTCTGGTTTTTCCTGTCAATTTTCTTACTTATCTCTCTCTCGCTCATTCTCTCTTACTCTTTATTTCTCTCTGTTCCTTTTCTTTTCGTTTCCTGTTCAAAATTTGCTTTATATAAAATGTTGATGGTCAGCACGACCCATATCGAGGTCAGCATGACCCACACTAAATACAGACATTTTGCTTATATTTTCAACATTTTTTGCATATTTGACAGCTTAGCATGGTCGTGTCATAATCAGCACGGCCCGCGTTGACATTTTTTCCAGAAACACAGTCGTGCTCATATTTTCCCAAGAGAGCGACCATCGTATTGTCAACACGCCCACATTGTTGGCACCTGAATTTAACCTGTACAATTTCGAACTCTGTTTCATAATCATTTTCACCTGTAATATAATTCCAACATAGTCTAAAGCACAATACATTCAATTTATCCTTAATTTCTATGTTTATTTTGCGAATTATAGATTATCAGAATATGAATGTTACAATCAAATGAAAAGTTTATATTAAATTTAAATATATGAAAAAAATAGATATAAATTTGTACATAAAAAAGTTTTAATCCAAATATAAAATTTATATGTAGTTGATATTAAGTATATACAAAAAGTCAATTTTGTATAAAATACAATTAAAAAAGTAAAACACAGAACTTTGCCAAAAAAAAATTGAAACAACAATATTACTACAAATAAAACAGAAAATACAGTGTAGTATGTAATTACTCCAACATCTAATAAAATTTTGGTTTCTTCTACTTAGAAGTAGTGACTTCATATTAATTTTGGTAAACTATGATTTTAAATTAAATATCAATTTTTTATAAACTTTATGGACTCAGAACTAAGATATATTTGTAATTTAATAAATAAAAACATAAAACATTTAAAATTGTGACTAATTTATAAAACAAATAATAGAAATGTATATTTTTCATGATTGATCGCAGAATTTCCTTTTTATTCAAAATGATCATTGTATTTGTCGGATTTGTTCATTAGTATAAAATTAGGACATCTGCAACCTTCAAACTCTTTTAATATCTCTAAACACCCTATATCAGATTTTCACTACAGCCACATTATCCAAGACTCTATATTTTATCATTATAAGTCCTTTGAGCTTTTCAGGTTCATGTTTGTCATGTCAGTTTTCTTTTACTAAAATTAAATTTTATTCATTATTTCTATCGAACTTGTAGTTTGAATTTTTAATTTCAACCAAGCAATTAATTGTAAAAAATTAATAAAAAGAATTATTAAAAAATATAATTGAATTCAATAAATTAGAAATATAGAATTTAAAAAGTACATTTAAACCTAATTGAATAAATAAAAATGTTGTTAGTCCTTTTGGATGGTCTAAAAATGTTGCACAAAGTCAAAATGAAATGAGTGGATATTTGACAAACTATTGAGTGTTTTTTGAAAATTATGTGATCATAACTATCATAGGATGTATATTTTTTACTACATAAAAAATCTACAATATTTTAAAAGCCAAAAAGTCAGATGTATAATACAAAGCCAGATTCTTTGTATTCGTCAAAATAGGTCAGATACAATGTGCTCCTTTAAGAAGCATACAATATCTTTCATGTTCAATATTCAAATGTTGAATACTGAATTCAAAGTCAAATTTAACCAAAGATTAGAGATAACATATATCACTCTCAGTTTTATCAGTGATTGTCTATAGATAGACCTCCAGGCTCCTCATTCAAGGTACGTACAATTTCACTACTGTTACTCTAGAGAAATCACTACTCAAATACTAACTTAAGCATCAGAGTGCAATCTGGGGAATAAACCCTACCTCTCTAACTTTATGATATTTTACAGATAGCATTTAAGATCGATATTCCAACTTCATTGTTGTTTAGGCAACAACAATTTGCA
>CANYCX012651346.1:0-12308 GCA_948193385.1 Breynia disticha f. nivosa
TTTCCTGCTCGACTTAACTTACCCTGATTATTATTTCATCTGGCTTCATAATTATTTCAAACAAATTCTCATACCTTTCTACCGAATTATTATTCTAAATAATTCGCGAAAAATTTACTCGTATTTTCCTTTGTATTTTAATTTAATTTTTTTTAAATTAAAGCTAAATTGAGGGCGTTACATAACTAACTACACTAAGTTATTTTTATTTAATGATTATCATTTACTTTGATAAAAATTATTAATTTTACAAAACAAAATAAAAAAATTATAAAATGTGATTTAACCTGTATCTTTTAAATGTTAAGTGGGCCTCTACCAATTGAACCAACTTTAATTTTGACAATTTATCACATCAACTTTAAGAAAAATCCACATGCATTAGTGAATTTTTGGTAAAATTCATGTAAAAAATGACATTATGAGGATTCGAACCAACATCCATTTGTTACAATAATACTTCTTTAACAAACTAAATTGCATAGTATATGTTAGTCAATTTTAATATAAATCTTTGTATATAATTATCGCACGTGTGTGTGTGTATATATATATATATATAAGATGATGTAAACCCCAGAACTCACTACCACAACCCATTTCTTATTTTTTTTGCCACTCTTTCTCAAAGATACACAACCAGAAATCAACATATCCTCACTGCAAATGCCCATTTGAGTTTCTTAATGTTCATCAAACACTTGATGGTTGGTAGAAAATATGATTAAAATTTTTTTCTTTTGATGAATTTGATTTTGTAATTTGTTAGATGATGACGGTATTTAATACCATCGGTTTGTTTGTTGAAATTTGTAAAGGATTTAGGTTTCGTGTGAATGAGAGTATAAATAGTGTGTCATAATTGAGTTTGGAGCTTTTGCTAATGGTTAAATTTGTGTTTTCTTCTGAGGATTTCTATGATGTTAGTAGTATTAAATGATGATGGTGGTTAATATTAATTGTTTGTTGAAAAGATTCAAACTTTATGTGAGCATATGCTTTTTGTGATTTTAATTTTGAATCTTTGCTTTGAATGATTTTTGCAAGCAGAGAACGGGTTCAGGCCTTACTTGAAAAGATTTGTGAAGAAGCTTATTTCTAAAATTAAATCTAGTGATGTTGTTGTGTTGGATGAATTATATGAACAGTATAGTTATTCATGACTTTGAAGGTACAATCTTCAATTGTGACACTATACTGTTGGAAATTTTCTAATCAATGCATTTTATTTTGTTAGCTATTTAAACAACTTCTTGCTTCTGCTATGTTTTTTTGAAACCTCTTGCTTCGGTTATGTTAGGAGGATAAATAAGGTAGAAAAAAGCAAGGATTTCCAAGTGACTACTCAGATGAAGATGATGATTGAAGATTATTTAAGTAGGAAAGGGAAAAGTAAGGATACTCTCATTTATTTATTATGTTATTTAATATTTTATTATTCTAACTATATTTTATATTACTGACACAACTATATTAAATTGACATGAATAATAATGGAATCACAGGAAAAAAAGAATAGACGTACCTTTTTATACAATAAAGCTAGATGATAAAAGTAAGTAATGATCTATATATTTCTAGTCTCTTGCTTTAAGCTTTTACTTGTTATTGAATCTCCTGAAATTTAATTTAATTGAAAAATTATAAAGTGTACATTATCTTGTCTTTTAGACATTTAAGTAACAATTTTTAAAGTACATTAAATATGAAGTATTGTGTGAAAATTTTTACATAGGTAAAATGCATATTGTAGTAACTATAATTACAAAAGTTAAAATTAACTACAATCATTTTATTTATAACACATTGTAAGCTTATAACAGTTCAAAAATAATATTGCATATCATATCCATTAAAAGTTGTTAATATATTTGCATACAAAAGCAGAAGGCAGAAATTACAACTTAAATTCTGTAGTTTTTTTTTCTAACTTTACCAAGAAAGCCATTTTGCAAAATTGGCTTTCACTATATACAAAATTTAACTACAACTTCTACTTTATTTTGAACCTTACTATTTACATTGAAAGGAACATATTTCTAACTTCTTATATATCAAGAAAGCCATTTTGTAAAATTGTCTTTTACTATATACAAACTAACAACATTTCTTTTCTGTCATCCATCTTCTTCATATCATGGGATATAGTTTGTGATTTTAAAACCCTCACCATATTCAGCATCTTCATCTTCTTTGGTTGTCTTTCCACCTTTGGAGGTACTTGCTCCATCTTTTTTTTGGGTGGTATGTATTGTTCTGGGGTTTTTAGATTAACAAATTTTGTCATCAAATCTTTGCATTGGCTCACAACTCATCACATTTGGTTTCTAACATGTCGTAGTTGAACTCTAATTGAAATAATTAATTCAGAAGCATCATTCATTCATCACACTCTTCTTCAAATTTTTGTTTCATCCTCATGTACTTCTCATAATTGAAATCAATTATTTCTACCCCATAAAGCATTTGCAGCATATTTAAGGCTTTATGAGCTCCTTCTTGCTTTGCCTCTTTTATATCATTCTCACTTTCTCCATTGAAAGTTAAAGTGCACATTTCTTTGTTGTCATCACCTTTCACATTTAGAGTCAATACAACTTTATGGAAATTTGTAGATAACTCATTCTCTTCATATTGAGGTAAAGGAAGCTCTAAGTGATTTTCACATAATTGATTTACAACAGTGATATAATTCATTTTAAGTGGTGGAGTCATCCGTAAAAAATGAATAAAATTAAAGATAACCTTAAAACCAAATAGAAATATATGTTATTGATTATTTTTATAATTTGTTCAATTTTATTTTGTGGTAATCTAGTATATTCATCATGTTTGTTGATAGTAACTAAAAATACCAATTTTCTTTTTTTTTTTACAAGATCTACTAAACATGTTTATTTTTAGTTGTTGTATTAATTCAAGTTTGTAGGTGAATTTTGAATTTGCAAGTCATAATGAATGGTAAGAATCTATATCAAATGATTCTTTATTATTTAACAATCTAAAAACTACTTGCACAAATAAGATATTTTGTTAATTTTTCATTTCATGTTAAACTAAAAAATAACTACCTGGACGAATTAAGCACCTGGAAAGATATTGTGTTAATATTTATGTTTGTAAATATATTTGACTATTTAGTTTTTAAATGTTTCAAATGAAATGGAAAGAATTAAGTACTTGGAAGAATGACCACACCGATTAATACATGTGTTGTTTAGGAATTTGTAGTGAGATGTTTGTCGATAGTTAAAGTGGTGCTGTAATTTTTTGTTACAATGAAAGTTGTCTTATATAGTGGAATGACTATTTGTAAAATCATACAACAATTGCTTTCTCGACACTTGCTGATGGTCGTATACCCAATGTTACCAAAAGACAAGTGTACCTATCGGTGCATTTATCTGCTATAAAAGCCTTAAGTGTCGATTCCATAGAGACAGATTACTAGCACTACTCAAGCATTGAATATACTAAGTAAACATCACTACTGAAGCACTGAATATGCTAAGTAAAAACAAGGTGTATGTATGTCTACATGTGTCTTTCTGATTATCCATTCTCTCATTTATAGACTAGTTACAACGCTAACTTGGGTTGATTTCAATTCGATAATTACTCCACGATCTAGTAAATTTCCTTTTCAGTTTGTATCTTTCAAGTTCGATCTTGGTTTCCTTAAACTAAACTTTGTAATACTTGCTCGATTCTTCGAAAGTTGAACTACTCAGGTTTCCTTTGACAATTCGACCCGCGTAAACTCGAACTTCTTTAGCTTCTTGGTTGATCATGTATATTCGATCAGCTTCTTTCTCTCGCCCACTCTTAATCAACCCTCAATCTTGCTTAGTTAGTTTCTTCAACTTTCGATTCTCAAAATGACCCTTACTCGACCATTTCCTAGTCGAACTTACTACTACTAACTGAAAAAGGCAGTAAAGAAAAGTAAAATGCTGGAAAGTAAATGACTGAAAAGTAATTGCATTAAATTAGAAACTACAATTACAATAACTCACTTACAAAAGATGCCTTAGAAGATGACGAGCTTGCCATTTGCAAGTAATCCCTTTGACACTTTTAGCAAGCAGAGCAAAAATTACATTAAGAAGATGAAAAGAAAGCAAACTGAAAAGAGTAAGTTGTGAGGGTGTGTAGATTTTTCTGTTCAAATAATCTTTCCTTATATAGGCTTCCAATACAATTACTTTATGACTCAAGCAATTGTAACTTCCCTACTTCCTCAAGACCATGTTCATTGAGCAGTAAAGAGTAAGTTGTCAGGGTGTGTAGAGATTTTTTTGTAGGCTTCCAATACGGTTACTCCATGACTCAAACGGTTGTAACTTCCCCACTTCCTCAAGGCCACGTTCATTAATGTCGATATAACATCCTCATCCTAAAATTCCATAATTATTGAAATGATTAAATGAATAAATTATAATTAAAGATAGGTTACAATATTTGACACAGGGTGTGCCAATGGGCACAAGGTGTGCCGATGGTCACACAAGGTGTTCCTAGTAAAAATTGGGCGTGTTGATGTGGCAAATGAATATTAATCTTAAAACTTGAATCATGAGGAGGTGAAATTGGCCCGGAGTGTGCCAATATTGGCACAGGGTGTGCCCATGTAGGACAGGTCGTGCCAATTCAATGTGTTCATTTTACATGAGTCTTGAAAATTGAACCATGAGTTGTAATTGGCATGTGGTGTAACATTCCCATCCTAAAACCCTAAGTTAAGTAAAATAAGTAAAATGATTAACATGATTAGGAAGTGATTAGTGAATTTAACAAAGATAAGGTATAAAACATAAGTTAAATGGTAATATTGACTAAGTTAAGAGTCGTACGTGTTAAGGTTATAAAGAAGCGAAGTTTTGAAGTGAAACTGGCATAGCACACGAAGGGTGTGCTCCTGGGAAAGTATATGAGCACGATCATGCTAAAAAATGAGCTGGAAAACGAGTTTTGATGCTGGCATGGTCATGCTGGTGTCAGCACGACGCATGCTGAGCTGTTGCCCATTCAAAAACATTGGAAATTTAAGTGAAACATGGAGAAATAGGTTTGGCACGGGTCGTTCCATAGTCAGCACAGTTGTGTTTGGCCTTAAACACCTATTTAAGTCATTTTAAACAGAAAATGGATAGAAAACACAACCAAATTCGAGAGAAACAGAGAGTAGATTAGTGACAGAATGAAGAATGAGAGAGATTGTGAGTGTGAGCTAGGAATTGAGTGTAAGACATCAAATTGATCGTAGAATTGAGCCGAGATCCATTTGGTATAGCTAAGACAGGAAACTCTAAAAAATAAAGGTAATAATTTATGAAGTGTATATAAAGAATTATTGTGATTTAAGTTTATAAGTTAGGAAATTATCGATGTTGATGAGATAGGACTTAATAAGATTGAATTAGGAATTAGGAAAAATCTATATTGATATATATAGTTATATGGAGTTTATACAAAATGTCATATATTGTGATATAGGCAGTCGGACAGAATTGGAACCAGAGAAGTTCTAAGTAATGGATATCCAGGTGAGTATTCTAACTCACTATTTAACTAAAGTAAAATATGAATAGAAATTGTGAATAATTATGATTATTGCTAATGATTATGAATTGTGTATAATTGTAAAATGAGATGATGATATGTGCAAACAAATGGGATTAATATGAAATGATGATAAATTTTAAAATGGTATTGGATATATGATTGAAATGAACAAGTACGCAAAATGCAAAATGAAATGCGAATAGGTACGTGAACGTTATTTGTGTGTAATGTATATAGTATTACAGCTCTGGCTGACAGTTATACAGCTTGGGCTAACAGATACAGAGTTGACAGGAATACAACTTTGACTGACAGTTTACAGTTTCAACTGACAGTTTACAACTTCGGCTGACAGGATTGCATGATTCGATAATGTTCATGATACGAATACGATCATAAGGATAAATGATATATGATTTAAAAGAAAGTTTCAGACGTTACGTATGAATGTATAAATTGGAATTAAATAATTACTCACTAAGCCCGCAACTCACGCAACTACGACTTTTGATTTTAGGTACAAGTACTAACTTGAATAGGCTCGTGTGAGACAGAGTATTGACTTGTGTTAGTGTTCATGTGGGTCAGCTGCTACCCGACACATTCTCTCTCTCGATGCCATCTAGGAGTTGTTTTAGTCACATTTTGCATGCCTGCACAAGATATAGATGTATGATAGTTTTTTATGAGATAGTTAAGACATGGTTATATGTTCTGATGATGAGTACATATGAGATGTTTGTATGAGTTGATAGATGGATGATGACTCTGATGTTTATATACATATATGTATGGTAGATGTGTTTGTTTGGTAAGTGATGATGGATGAGAATTATATAAGTATGAGATGATGAAAACAAGTTGAGTGCAGATTGATATTGAGTTACAGTGGTTCAATAAGGGCCTTGCTTAATTGACACTATGGTCATGTTGAATGAACAGAGGACGTGATTGATCAACATCATATCGTGGTCATGAGAGTGTTGATCAGGACGAGCCGTGCTTATAGCTGTTACTAGTCAACACGAGTACAACACGGGTCTTGCCCAAGCACTGTCTGCCTGTGCTACACTTCTATATTTACTGATTCTGCAACTAATTTATCCTACAATATTATATGAGTGCTTATAATTAAGAATAAAGTATGAATAAAAGAAAATTTGTAATTTATTCATCGTAAAATACATTAACTTAACAATAATTATAGATTAAATAGTTAATTAAGTTATGAACGTTACACGGGGCGTGCCATTGTAGCACAGGTTGTGCCACCGCTCAAATTTTGCTATAAATGGGTACATTCAGACAGAAGGTAAAAGGAAAGGAAAATAGAAAAGAATAGAGAGGAAGAGAGAGAAAATAGAGGAGAATGAGCGAGAGAGAGAAATAGAAATAGGAATATAGAAAAATAACTTGGAGGAAGGCAAATATTGACTAAGCAAATACCGAATATTCAATCAAGGAAATAGAGGTAAGAATAATTATGGAGTTCTGAATATTTATTCGTATAATTGTCAAGATTTATACGAATATTTGTTATTTGGATTATGGTATTGATTATAGGAAATTTATTCAGTAAATTTATTGGATATTTATAACAGGATCAGAGTTTTAAGAAGATAAGATAATACGAAGATACGGGTGAGTAATTCATACTTATTTTTAAATACATTTATACGTGAATTATTAGAATTGCTAGAGTGTGGATATTGTTGATATGTTAGAAAAGTTAGTTTATAGATTAGATTATGGATTATAGAAGAAATCCCAGTAAAAATTCCAAAAAAATACAAACATGATAAATGTGAAATTAAGTCATACAGATAAAATACAGGTTAACATATATGCCAAAGGAAGTACGTGATCTTTCATGACTTCTACATGAAACATAGAATGACAGATATGACAAAGGAAGTACATGATCTTTCATGACTTCACAGAACTGATAGACATATGATCGTATTCTAGTAAATACGATTAACAGAATACATATGAATTTATACAAGAATACAAATGGCATAAGAGCACATGAAATGAGCACAGACACATGATATTACAGTCATATGATAACACAGTTACATGATTACACAGTCATATGATACACAGGATACATAGATAGTGGTGGTGATACGTGATAGGTGGCGTGATACAGATAGTGGTGGTGATCGGAGATAGATGTATAATAGAGACGGATGTATAATAGAGATGGATGTATAGTTTATTAGTGGAGACGGATGTATAGTTGGTCATAGTATAGCACAACATGGTGTAGTATCGGAGACAGAAGTATAGCATAGTAAAGCACAGTACAACACAGTATACACAGTACAGTTTAATACATCACAGTTCACATGTTTATATGATAATAAGTATAAAAGAATACAGAATACCGAGCACAGACACATAATACAAAAAAAATTACACATATGATATGTTTATATGAAAAGATATACGTGTCCTCACATATATAAACAGAATACCATACACAGACACAGAACACAGAAAAAGTATACAGATAATATGTTTATATGAAAGGATATAAGTTTCCTCATGTATATAAATAGAATTACAGAATTAAAGGAATAGATAGGTTTAAAAGATGGCAAGTAATTATAGATGATTACTCACTGAACCCGCAACTCATTAATCTACGATTGTATATTTTGTTTCAAAAATAGGTAATAAATAAAAGTTACAGAAGATAGTCCAGCAAGTGGGTCAGTTGTCGCTCCTCAGCACTTCCTCTCTCTACAGCCAAATATGTTTAGATATACATACTAGTATAAAATAATGTTTGCATGTTTTGTGTGTATTATGATGATACGATGATAATATGAAAAACTTTTTAAATGCTTTCGCATTACAAGTTCACATTAAAGTTAATCACATGATTAATATGTTAATTTTTTAGGGTGTTTTAGTCGAACTGCCCTACCGGGCTTGAGATGCGTGGAAATTTGGTTGTCCATTTGAAGTCTATCTCAACAGCTTGAATAGTTGTTCGCGCCTTTACTTCATTATTTATCCAAATAGACCTTCCTTTGGATCCGTATCACGTGATTACAAGCGAATGTTAGGCTCCACAAACCCTCTTAGCTTGGCCTTTACTTTGCCATGTGCCTTATCGCCCTCACTTCGATCAGTTACTCGTGATATAGGCCTCATCTGCGAACTGTTATGAAGTTACTGCAAAAATCTATATATTCCTTTGTACCACTATCATTCGCTCTTCGTGGCTTATAGGGGTTAACAAATCCTTAAGTATATAGTTACTGTAAACATTGAGTTAGTAGGAGACTTTGAGATTGTGAATACTGAAAAATTACTGTGAGCGTATTTATGATGCATATTAATTTGTTTATTACGCCAACTTATTGCTAATTCGTACTTACCAGCTATGTAATTAAGATGCATGGCGTACTTACCATCATTTGATTTTCCATTAAAATTTTGACCAATAGATACTTCTTTTAAGTGGAAAAGCTTTACACCACGAATGTTATATTTTGGTCTGAATGCTCTCTAACAATTTCTCGTTCCCTTGTGACAACTCCTCAAACGACAACCTTCCCCCTTTTGGCTGATCCAAATCATCACCGTCATCAACTCACTCAATTTCAAACGACCTGTCGTCTATCGAATCATACTCTGAACAATCGGTAATTCCAAACTCAACCTGTTTCCCTGTCTCTCCACTGCTAATTAGGCATCTTGCTTCTACAGGTAACTGAATTCAACAATGTTTTAATTAATTATAGATTGAACCTTTTTCATATTTTTTGCAAATCATAGTGCAGTGATTGAATTTGTTTTACAAATTCTGACATGTTAATGTGTAATTGACAGTAATATTTAATGGAAATGGCACCGAATGATGGTGCAGAAATTGTAGTTCACAATTCAATTAATCTTAATGCAGATGATCCAGGACCAATTGACCCTTCGATTTTATATGATCAAGATGACCATGTTTCTTCAGCTATTTGGGAAGGCCTGATGATTAACAAATTTTCATTTTTACAATTAGTTTGGTGGCTATGATTTTGTCAGAATGTGAATGTGTTTAGATTAATGGCTTGTTGAATATTCATAGGAGCGAGCTGTGCTTAGATGTGATGAACATACTTCTAAGATTGAGGAGCAGAAATTGACTCCTAAACAAGTTGAATTGGTTGAGAAAGCAGGGTTTAAGTACTTTATAAAGATTAGATCTTTTATGCTGGATAAACAGTTGATTACGTCGTCATTGAACGGTGGAGAAGAGAGACTAATACATTCCATTTTCCCGTGGGCAAAATGACGACTACATTGGAAGAGGTTGTATATAATCTGGCATTAGCTATCAATGGCAAGGTTGTTGTTGCTACAAAGATGAATGGTGTGAAAAGTAGTACTGTTTAGGTTTGTAAGAAGCTTTTGGGAAAGACACCTTTGTTTGTTAATAGGCGAGGCGAGTTTTTGAAGTTGTCTTGGTTGAAAGAGATGTTTTTAGAGTGTCCAGAAAATGCTTCAGATGAAGAAGTAGAGCAGTAGGGGTTATCTTCTATATCTGGTTAGAAGTACCATTTTCTCTACGACTAGTGGAAACACTGTTCCTGTGATGTATCTTCCGCTATTTGAAGATTTTGACGAGGCTGGAAAGTATGCGTGGAGTGCTGCAACGTTGGCATTCTTATATCAGGCTCTTGGCAATGCAACTGGCCAGTATCAAAGCACAATCAGTAGTTGTTTGACTATGCTACAGGTGTTTCTTTTAAAACCTTAATCAAGTAATTTCTTTCTTTGTTTTAGAGGGATGTTGGATGCATATGTTGTTTCAGAGAGTTGATTCTAAATAATTATTTCTTGACAGTAAAGTTGGATGCTAGAAAATATGCCAGCATTATTCCGCAGAGGAATATAATATGAAAACTATTATATGAATGTTAATATTACAACTCTAAAAAGTTATGATAATTTTATTACTAACGATGTTTTTCACGCATAATTTACATATAAAAGTAAATTTGATACATAGTAGTTTAATATCAATCGTCCTTTTGCTTTCCCAACTTGAAAAAAAAATTAAATGTTATTAGTTTATTTTAAATTAATTTTTTGTCAGTAAATATGAATGTAGTTAAGTTAGAATTACCCTTGTCGTCTTCTTTGTCGTTGTGCATCATCCAAAATTTGTCGATGATATGTAGTTTCCAATGATAGTGAAGATTTCACCACATTTTTTATTGCTTTAGTGAGTGTACTCGTTCTTTTAGAATCTGTATCTTCAATGCTAACTGATTGAGTTGCATCTCTAAATGCATCTATATTGTCTTTTGAGGATAAATCCTTTGAAGTTGTGACTTCTTCTAAAATGGGTGGTCAAATATTTTGATCACTTTAAAACAAATATTGTTTGGATCACGTTGATTTAAATTGATGGCAACCTGAAAAATCTTCGTCATTCCAAGAATTTTACTCACCATTGCAGGTAAAGTGTTTCTCGGATTTTTTATCGCCTTTGTCAAAAATTCAACAAGAATTTCAATCAATGTTTCTGTCGTCTTGCCAAATATGAAGAAGTTCGCTTCTCCAGAATAATCAGTTACTATTATATTAATTCGATACCTATAATAAATTGCTTACATATTTTATTATTTGATAAAAAAAATATTTAATTTTCATGAAAATGAAATGATGAAGAACATAATTGTTATTTACCATAGAATTGGAGGTTGTGAATTTTCGTTGCAGCTGTCAGACCAATATTTTTCATTGTATGATCGAATACTTCTTTTACATGTTTTGCAAGCTCTATACCACCATCCATTTTTTGTGTCAATATTTTTTATTAAAGTTCCATATGTATAATTTTCTCCCTGTAATATTTTAATATAAAAATATTACTAAATGTCAAATATGATGAAATAATTTTTTTTAAATATATTATATACCTTATTTTCATTTGGATCTAGTTGTAGTAATTGGATAATTGTTTTTCTATTGAGTTGTGCTTTTTGAAGTGGAGATAATACATTCTCTTTTGAATTATCCAAAAAAGTTATTTCGGACAAATAAGATTGCAATCTGTCGTAAAATTAAGAAAGTTATTAATGAATAATGTATTTGTGTTAAGAATTCAATATAACAATAAGAAGGTCATGAATGAGTAATATGTTGTTGCTAAATATTTGAAAAAAATGAACTTACTTGTTCTTGAATGTATCAACAGCTGTTATGTTCAAATTCAAGTAATTTTGGTTGCTCCAGTACTGTTGAGGTTATATTCTTCTATTTTTTGAAAGAACAAAAAAATTGTCAAAATGCCACTATGTTATAATTTTTAAAAAATCACTAAGTGAAAAAATATGTTTAACAATTACCTAAATACATTTTCATTGTCATACCAGTTAAAATAATTATAATTAAATGTGACCCCGAATTTAAATATTATCTGCGTATACTTCCCTCCTACAGATAACACTTAAACCCGGAAATCAAGTTTTTAATTAAAATAAAGATAAAATAAAATACAATCTAAATTCAAACTCATTTCACAAATCTCATACATATATATATACAGAATATCTTTACAAATGTTTCTGGGTTATAAAAGAAACTAGATTCCAACTGAATCTACTTTCAATTATAACTCCAGCAAAATGTATGAAATAGAATTACAACATTGTCATGTACAATAAAAACCCTAATCTAGAGTATACACTGCACCTTGGTCTTCCTTTTCGTCAACTTCCAAAATCCAA
>CANYCX012651521.1:0-12467 GCA_948193385.1 Breynia disticha f. nivosa
TATATATTTGCACTACAATTTCATCAAATATATTTTTTCTTCCCCTTAAAATACATAAATATATATAAACCAAACACAAATATCCAAAAATTATATTTATTAAAATGAGATAAAGAGTATTTTTGAAAACTATAATCTAAATAAATAGTTTGGTTAAATAAAGAAAAATTTATAGAGTGGGGACAAATTGTTTATTTGTTTCAAATATTTGGACCAACCAATTGAGAGAAGGGTCAAAATTTGGGCTTAAATTACAAAAATGGTCATCACCCCACGTGCATGGCAATGTGTCCCACAGGTCCACTTCTTCTGTCGCTTTGTCTATACCATCCTCCCCATTTGTTTTTTGATGGATTCGTACCCTTTTTTTTTTTTTCTTTTTCCTTTTCTTAACAACGTGCTGCATTTTAGCTCCTTTGCTGTTTAACCTTCTGTGCAAATGATATAGTTGGATAAGATTAACTAATAATCTGATTTATTAGAATTTTAGAGGTATAACTTCGTTGAAAGCATCAAATCAGAATGTAACCGGAATGAGTGTTACCAAAAATTGCCTAAATTGAACTAAAATCTTTTTAGAAAATTCACTACCCATATTCGTTCTGAATTCGTTTATGGTTTTTTATAACACTAACGTAATTCAAATATATATAGCAAAACAATACAAAATCGTGATAATTTAGTGTTATAAATAGTATTAAATGATTTCGTATAATAAAAAATTTAATATATTTGATTTTTGTTAATTTTATAAATTTGATTATGATACAAATTAACGATAATTTGATTTGAGTGTTTTTTTTTATAAAAATGGGCAAAAGAAAATCTCAAATCCCAAAGAATTTGGTCTGGGAGCAAGTGCCTATAACAGGAGATCCAGTAGGACCTTCAAGAAGATCAACTCATGAGGCAGTTTTGCACTGCGATACCACCATGAGCAAAAAGAAAGTGAAACCCTGAGATGTCACTTGTCATTTGAACTAGCCCAACTTGACATAATTTGGTTTGAGTGTGATCACTTAAATTCAAAGTATATTGAAACGAAAATTAAAGGATGATGTGGAAAATATTAACCCACAAATACTATAAACTTATTGAAGACGAAGTAACGAAGGCTAGTTTGTTTTAGTTTGGAAGCAAAACCCTTTTGGTTCCTAAAAAAATAAGAGAATTATTAATTTTTACAAAATAATACTATTTGTAATTATATATTTATGATACAATACAAATAATATAAATTTAATTTTTATAAAATTTATATCACAAATAACAATAATGAATAAAGAATAGCACGATATAATTACGACACGATCTTCGAAGATGAGTGGTTGCGTGGGCGAACAAGTGAGAGCAATTTGGTTTGGTCCTTACAGTCGGAAAAAAACAATGAAGTTAGATGGGTGGGGTTGAAAGAACACCAAGGTGCCCCGCCCCACCCCACCTCACCTGCACTAAGAGGTCGGGTCACCGCCAGTAACTCCTAATAACGGAGTTCTGGTGGCCGGCCGGTGGACCATCTTTGCCATCGTCACTACAACTATATACACTGTCCTCTTTACTTAATGGACGCATATGTGGACTAAATGCAAACACCATTATGGCTCCTGTCCGTTGCTGCCATGCATCTCCACCTTCACACTTAATTTTCTGCAGATTCTACTCTCTCTGCAACTCTTCTTCATCATCTACTTTACTCATCTTCAGTAATATTAATATGACGAGTTAATTTACCGTTAGAAGCAATTTACAACACGACTTGACAAACGAAATCATGAAGGTAGCAGCAAATTTGGCTGTTTCTGCAACTTTCTTGGAGCATATGATGATGGATATTTGATTTGTTTCCATATTTGATGGCGAGATACCTAGTGGGAACAACGTGCTTAACCAAATTAAACTCTCCATCCATCTTTTTTGGCGACAACTCAAACCCTTATTTGCTTTCATGTTTTTTACTGTGAACTTGAACAAAAAATACGGTTTCTCATGCAGATCATACTATAAAGAGACTAAACCACGGTAAAATGAAGAATAAAATACTGAGAGAGCTATTACATAGAAGTAAAAAACCCACAAAACATAATCACTAATTTCCTTCTACCAGTAACTTCCCCCCCCCATATGATCTACATTTGAACAGCAAAAAAGGACCTCTTGATCATTCCTTAAAACCCAAAAAATAATAATTGAAAGGAAACAAATTTAAGCATATATGTGGCTATTTTCTTTTGCCTGTCCAGAAGCTTTTGCTTACTCTTGAACCAATTTGAGCAGAACCATTTCTTCCTCTTGTGATGAACACCTTCTCCTCTTGTTTCTCGCTCTTTTTTCTCCGATCACTTCTTTTCTTCTCCCCTTTCTTGTCTTTCGTCTGCAAGTCATAGTTTCCATCGTGATCGTCATCGTCTTTATACTCCTGTTCGTGTTTGTAATTGTGCATGCCTTGATGACTTGGACCAGAAGAAGCATCAGAAGCCATTGAATCATCACTTTCTTCTTCACGAGCATAGTTCTTTCCGAGTTTTTTGACGTTGTCACCGTCGTTTTCATCGTCTGCATAACTGCTGTTGGGATCATCAGCATCATCACCAATGTACATGGTCCAGCCTGATTCACAGCTGTGACATTCTTCTACTTCTCCGAAGATTTGGGAAGGCTCCATAACAGATTAAAGATAGTTCAAGCAGGAAAGAATATAAGAGAAGAGAAGAGTTAAAAATGTGAGTTCTTAAATAAGAAACAAAGGAAGAGAGCTGTATTTAAACAACTGAGAGAAGAAAGGAAAGGCAGTGATGTATTTTTATCACAGCCTGAGCCAGAAACAGTTTTTCAATTCACAAAGAACAGATATACCCATCTCCCACATCTTGAAAACAACAATATATATTGTGACAAAACTGAAAACCCCACAATGGATTTAAAGGCAAAGATAAGAACCCACCACCTGAAAATCCAAAAATAAAAAGAAAAAAAAGACCAATTAATTCTCTGACTTGAATCAGCAGAAGACAGCTAGAAGCTGTCAAAGAAAGTGAAATAAGTGATTTAAACAAAAGGCATAAATACCAAATTGTTGTAAGTAGTGAATGTAAAAGGACATGGAAGAGTGAGTTGGTCATTGGGGTTCACAAGTGAAGACACATAGGCTTATAGCTTTAACTTCTACCCTGCATCTGCCATTAATAAAAAGGGAATTGCCTTAAATGCAAACACCAGATGTAGTCCATAAAACCATGAGAGAATATAACACCCAACCCCAACAATACATTGTATAGCTCCTATTCTTCTTCGTTGCCTCTTTTTAGCTTTCAAACCCTTTTTACAATTTTGCCTTTTTCATCCTTAACCTGACACTGCTCATCGCCCTCTTTTTGCCTCTACCTCATTTCCATAAACAGCTCAAATGGTTATGTATAATTTATGATATGCGGTATCTCTTCTTGTACGACTCCTCAAATTCTATATGGGTTAAAAGTGATTTCTCATATCCTATATTGTTTAGAAATAAAATTACGAGGGGAATTTATTTTATAACTATGTTTTATGTGTTGGTTGTTTTGTGTGATAAAAAATACTTTGTTTAATTAACTAGTGGTGTGTAATTTCAATTTGAGTTATTTTGTATGAGATAGTATATTTTTTTATAGTTTTATCGGTTTAAAATTGCAAATATTATTTAGAAGAAATTGTGTTTATAGGTCTATTGTTCAGAGAACGAAACACGTTAATTTTTTTCATCTATTATTATTTGTTGTGAGTGTTTTTGTGAGATTTAAGTTATAACGAGTCGTATCATAGTAAAAAAATGTTTGATTTAAGAAAGAGAATAGAGAAGAGTAGAATTATGTTGTTTTCTACATTGAAGTATCATGTTCGATGTTTGATGAAAATGATAATTTCACACTATGAAAAAGAACGATTCAAGATTATTTGATGCAGTAGGGTCTTGATATTGCTTTATTAGAGAAGTTTGATAGCATGAAAGATGCAGATTCCGACACAATTTTAAAAGAGTTGTGAGGAGTATCAGGTTAGTACTAGCTCCTCAAATTAAAGTTATTGTCTTGAATGAGACATATCCTAAAGTTTTATGGAATAAATTTGGGAGCCCTCACGCGTGCAAGTTGTTTACTAATCAATTTTGTAAGAAGATAAATTTTTGTCAAATGTGTACAGATAAAGGAGGTAACTTTTTTTTTTACTATATTAATGAGTTTAATGATTTACTATGTCAACGGTTGAACATGAGTGAGAAAATTTGGAATGAAAAACATGCTTTATTGTTGCTAGCATCATTGCCTAAATCTTTCAAATTGTCAATGCAAACAATTTTAGCTAGAAAGCATATTATTTGTTTAACTGATGTGATAACAGTTTTAAAAGAGAATGACAAGTTTATGAGAGAAAGCGAGAGTAATTCTCAGTTATGTGTAACAACATGAGGCAATGAAACATGGAGGAATCACTAGAGGGGTAGTGATTGTAATGGAAGATCAAAATCTCATCCGATAGACTTTAACATTGTGGAGTGTTATTATTGTAAAAAGTGATCACATGCAATTTTTTGACCTCGATTAAGAGACTTAAAGAGTTTGTAGGGGATGACAAAGGGCAAGAAAAAGATTGGTGACTCTTCTGTGAATGTGGTTGATGCATGTGATAGTGAATTGTTTGTATTTATTTCAATGATTTTGTTGAAGAACATAATAGTTAGAGTTTGGATTCTAGTGCTGACACTCACATATGTAAAGATAGAGCTTCTTTTGAAATTTTATAAGAAGATGAAGATGATTTTGGCTACACTAATGTTGGGAGATAAAAAGTTAAAGATTGAAGTCCAAGAAAGAATTCGCCTAAAGCTCCACAATAGTGTTGTCAAAACACGTAGTGATGTAAAGTTTGTGTCTGGTGTTCGAGCCAACATAATTCTTTTGGTCGATTGGCTTCACAGCATTACAAATATGTTGATGATAAAGTTATCTGGAACGTTTCAAAGGTGTTGGATTGAATTGATTTCTTTGAGAGATTTGAAGCACTCACTAACAAACTGGAGATTACACGGTCGTGTCTTTGACAGTGTCATTGGGCAGAACAGTTAAAAAGTATAACAAAACTAGGATTTTTTGTAGGAATTTACTGTAAACATATATATAGTGACGTGCACTCGTTTCTTATATGTCTTTTTTAAGATTGATTGATAGAATAATTTGATCTCTACCCATGAACGTAGATAACATAAATCAAATCACGTGAAATTCTTATTATCTTCTCTTGTTTTTGTATTGCTTTACATCGTGCATATTCCTAATAAGTGGTATCAAAACCTTAATTGGTTGTTTGCACAATCAGGAGTGTTCTTGTTGAAAAGATGATGTCTTCAAAGTTCGTAGTTGAAAATTTTAATGTATCAAATGATTTTATTTGTGAAAGTTGAAGATGAAGGTGGTCCTTGTTCAATAGAGGTGTGAAGGGCAATATAAGGTGAAGAGAAGTTGTCAGTGGAATTGTGCAATGCAGAAAGTTGAGATGGAAAAAAGGACTCACTGTATGATTCTATTGGGTCTGGCCAATAAAGTATTGAGAGAGATTATCGATGAAAGAATTGCATATGGCATATGGAAAAATCTAGAGAGTATGTATTAGAGGAGATCTATGACAAACAAGTTTTATGAGAAAAGGGTTACATATCTTAAAGATAATCGAAGGTGTGCAGCTAAAGCACCATATTAACAATTTTAATAGAATTATATTAGATTTTAAAGGTGTTGGATCATTCTTGATGATAAGGATCAAGTTATGTTTTGTTGTATTTTTTGTTTGGGTGTTATAAGAGTTTTGTGGATACTATCATGTATAGTACAAACAAAATTTCTACAAGTGATGTTAAAGTTGTTTTATTGTTAAAAATTAAAAAGAGCAGGTTTCAGTTTTGACGAAAGCATTGGAAGCTCTAGATTTTTACAGTTCACAGTGGCAGAAGGAAGGGTACCAAAAATAAGTTCACGTGTTACAATTGTAAGAAGTATGAACATGTAAAAAATGACTATCCTCGGAGGAGGAACAGACTGGGGTAAGAAGCAAACATTGTTTAGAGAAATTTTGGCCATTATAGGACAATCCTGTTAAGAGGGAGGGCATTGAATTGTTGACTGTTGATACGACTAGTGATGTAGGTGATTGAGTGATTAACACTAGTACAACTTATTACATGACTTCTTCCCAAGAGCTTTTCACTTCATTCAGAAAGTAGAAAGGCAACATGAAATTGGAATATTCTGAGAAATTAAGTGTTGATAGAAAGGTGAAAATACTTGATGCTTGGTATGTCCTTGGTTTGCCTAAGAATTTGACCTCTGTGGGTACTTTTGGCAAAGATGGTTATGGTTTCTCAAGAGGTGCTAAGGGTATTCACATGTTCAGAGGTAATGCACTGGTAGTGAAGATTAAATTGCAAAACTACATTTATACCTTAATTGATGGATCAATTACCAATGTTGACAAATCTACTGTGAATTCTACAGAGAAGCAGTGAAGTTTGTGATTAAGACTTCAAAACAAAGAAAGATCAATCAACTAGATATATTGTTAGTAGCTGCTAGTAAGTCGTGACACAAAATTTTAGTTGGTGATTATGCATAAATTATGCAAGATGGTGGCATACTATGTGAGGATGTTGAAGGACATGAAATAATTGGTGGTCTCCTTTGCAAGTCCTGTTTGGACTTAGTTTTGTGCAGTAGAGCTTGAGACCTTTAAGGGTGTGTTAGAAAGTTATTTTAGTTATAGTGTTGAGAAGAAATCAACTCAACAAGGGAGAATTGTTAGTTTGAATTGATTTTTTCGAAATATTTGGAGTAACTAACAGACTAGAGATTAAACGATTGTGTTTTCTTACCTTGTAATTGGGGGATACAGTTAAAAGCTAGGGTAAAATTAGGATTTTGTGTGGAGCTTTGGTATAAACTGATATATACTGGTTTGTATTTGTCTCTTGTATACATTTTTTAGACTAAATGATCAAATAACTTGTTCTCCACTCGTGGATGTACATCACAGTGATCGAACCATGCTAAATTCTTATTGTCTTTTTTTGTTTCCACATTACCTTACATCGCACATAATTCCAACAAAAGGTAGTGACTTGGTAATGCGAAAGAGAAATAGACGGAAGAATATCTATTACTTAAATGAGCATTCGGTGAAGAATCAAAATAGTAGAAGGCAGGAAAAAAAACTGACAAAAGAGTTCAGTTTTCTGATAGTGTTGAGGTATGTGGAGATTTGGACAAAGGAAAAATATGTTAAAAAAACTCTTCAAATCTCACATTGATTAAAAGTGAGAAACAAATTTATAGTTGTCCCACATTATTTAAAAGTAAAATTGTAAAGGAGTATTTCTCTTTTAGAAGTGTTTGAGACCTTACTCCTACTTGTTTTGTATCACAAAAAAAATCTGTCTAGTTAACCATTGAAGAGTAATTTAAATTTTTTTTGCCAAGTGGAGAATTTTTAACCACATTAAAGATTTTTATTTTCTTTATTTTTTTATAATTATTTATTATTATTCTTATGGAATTATATCCTAAATTTTTCTACAACTCTTTTATGTCATATAAATTATAAGATGAGTTTGATAGATATAATCTATTGTTACCGGATATGCATCCATCTTTCTCTTAAAAAATTTTTATTACACAGTCTGGTACATTAATTAGACATTTAATAAAATGAAGTGGAATTTGGGCAAGTTTTTTATTGTATAGGTCTAACGTTTTGGTGTGTAGATTAGGCTATAAGATAGGAACATGTCACAACAGAGCTGCTTTCTGGTTCAACCCTCCTTCCTGTCTCTTCCATTTTGCTGATGTTGGCCTCAACCAGCAATGCAGAATTATGTCTTTTCTTAATTAGGTAAGCATGTACTTTTCTCTTATTAATTCACTTCATTAATACATATACCACTTCCTTCACAAAGTTGCAGTATACAACAAATATCTCATTCTTCCCAACTACCTGTAAATAAGAAATATCTCTTTCTTTCCCACCTTAACTAACCATGTTCATTGGTAAAGAGGGTCAATTATTATATTAAGAATGTGGAGTTTGATCCCTGGTTGACGTTAGGGGAGGCATGCAGGTTCTGACCTGTTGGTTCGTCAGTTCCCTTTAAAACTTTTGTTCTTGGTTCATAGACTAGTCCGGTCCCTTTCCTAAAATTTATAAACCAAAAAAAGTTAATTTAGCGTGTGTGAAAGATTTATAAGCAGTGAGGGAACAAATTACATATATTACAGAAGCAGAAGAATTTATATTGATGGACAGATAACTTCCAGAATTTACTTCAGCATTCACTACTTTCTGAAGTAAATTATTCTGAAGATCTTATGAGATGACTCGTAAAATTAAATTGCATTGCATTGCATGTGATGTGTTTAGCTTGCTGAGAACCTGAAACACACATAAATTCATGCAGTGAGGTGGTGAATTAGTTTTCATGGTTTTGGTGAGGCAATTCTTGGGGTACTTGAGAGTAATACATAGCATGGAAGAGGGTGGTCACAACCTTGCTGTACATTTTTGACTGATGCTGCACAACACCATGTGCTCACATGTTTTAAACCAAAAAAAAGAAGATTAATATCAAAATCGCCATCATTGTTTAGTTTCAAATCATCATTAATTGAGACAAATCAAATATCATTTCGTAAAGTGCAACTTTTGTTAATAGATACCCCACTATTCTTCCATTTTCGACTCTTGGACTTGTAAACTAGAAACTTCAGCTATATTTCTATAATAAATCCTTCATCCTTCAGCTATGTTTGTACAATAAAAAATAAACAAAATAAGAATTTTACAGTTTTTTAAAAATAATAATTATTGTAATTAAAATTAATTAAATTGTACGTATGCTATTTTTATTAAACCTTCAAAAAAATTTTGTTAAAAATTCCACTATTAAAATATGATATGAATACACAAATTATTTTTTAAATATTTATATCATAAATAGTGATATTTGATAGAAAAAATCACTAATACAATTATGATTTATAAACCCGAATTGTCACCCTATCATTGAATTTGGTTTACAACTAAGCAAATGTAGCCAACTTGTAAACCAATAGTATGCAAGTTGCAAATGAGGGTTATCAATTTGATTTATACCTAATCGACATTAGTCGTTAGGTTGCCAACATTTTTTTCCTTCAAATATTTGCAATTTGTCACCATTAACAAGAATTTACTTCATGATTAAGGATATCAAATCAGCACTTGTAAATATGTAAGAGTTATTTTATTTTTTAGGATAATTTTGTAAGAATATGAGAGCTTTAAAATTGGGAGGTCTGAGAATTAATGGGAGTGTCATTTAATTTTGTGAGAAATTTAACACACTTTTGAGTATATTTGAGTTTGAGTTGTCGAGAAATACTTCCCGATTATATTTGAGTTTGAGTTTTTGAGTGTCACTTGGATTTCCATTGCCCTTTGTCCATTGACGTAAGTTTATGCTGAATTACTTAAAATTTAGTGTCTCCGCTGTTTTATTGTTTCTTTATTTTTTTTCTTAGTAATTTCATTTAAATTAAATTTTCACACAATTATTCCTAACATATAGCACTATATTCTAATTATTTTATATTATAAAATCAATTATAATACGAACAAAAAATATCTCGAACTAGTTAGTCATCTTTCACTCAAGAAACACTCACATTTCATCGTGAAAAAATAAAAATAAATCAAATTTCTTACGTAATATTGTGGTTAATGGACTGATTTGAGTGCCAAAATTAAAGGGGTTGTTGTCACATTTGTGACACCCTAAAATCAAACGAATTCTCATTATGAACGTGTCTTAGAGATGACTTATTTACATAAATGTGTAAATAAGTGAAATATTCACAAGCTGCCGTTTGCAATTTTTGTAATTTAATTTTTATTTTATAATATTATTATATATTTTTTCTTTGTGATAGTTTTTAATTAATTTTTTTATTTTCATTGATTATATTAATTTTTTTGTTTTATTATTCATTAAATACTGTTGTCTAATTAGTATAACCAATTATAACAGATAACAATAAATAATGAAAGGCGTAATTTAACTAAAATGATGTAAAAAAAGGGAAAAATTCATTTATTTTAAAATATTAAAATAATACTTTTATGTTACATAAATGTTACGAAGAGAGTATTTTGCTATTTTGTGTCGTATATTTTTTGTGTCGTATATTTAGTGTCGTATATATATACATATTGTATACGTATAACAATTAAATGGTTTAAGGTGTGAATATTTTGACATCTTGTAGTTAATGATGTATGAAGATGTGTGTGGCATGCATTAAGAATAATAAATTAATGGTGATGGTGTTCTTACAAATGATTTGTTTTTTTTAATGATGTTGTGTTGGTTTTATGTAGAATAGTTAGTTAATCGTCATTATTGCTAATTCGAATATTTTTTTGGCAAACAAATCATACAACGTCAGCATTAACAAACACGTATCATGTAATTAGGGACACACAACTCTCAATGAGAATGATGCATGTCTTAAAATTGTTAGGGTTTTCAAAAGCTCAATTATAAAGTTGTTAAGGATGAAGTTCTTGCCAAAATTTTATTAAAAAAATTCAATATTTATGTTAATAACTTTTAAAACGTATTATCAAAATTAGACCGGTGATCAAATTGGAGAAAAAATTATGTGGTTGTTTTATTAGTTGAACTGGTGGTTTACTGATCAAATAATAATTTAAATTATAAATAAATAAATACATAAAATTCTTTAATTTTTTTAATATTTAAAACCAATTTGATTTATTGGTTTTCTACTAATTTTATATCAGTTCACATACAAATTAGTCTCAATAATAAAGTTAGACTAGTAGTCGATTCATTGATTCGATCTATTAGTTTTAGTTGATTCGATTTTTATAACATTGTTTTAAAACACTTGTATGGGTTGAGAAGAATGAGAAAAATAAAAATAGAAGAAAATGAAAGAAGGCGCAGTCGAGATGACATT
Organism: Breynia disticha f. nivosa; assembly: GCA_948193385.1. Taxonomy (NCBI): domain Eukaryota; kingdom Viridiplantae; phylum Streptophyta; class Magnoliopsida; order Malpighiales; family Phyllanthaceae; genus Breynia; species Breynia disticha. The sequence goes on from CANYCX012651521.1 coordinate 11,037, forward strand.
TATGTGAAGCATACTAATAGTTCAGGATTTATGTAACAATACATATAGTACTTTCAATTTGTATTAGTTGTGCCTCAATTGAATGGTTTGTTTCACTGGTTGAAGTAATAGTTTGTTGTTTAAAATAATAATTATAATACAAATAAATATATAAAATTAATTTTTTCAATATTTAAAACCAATCTAATTTGTCCATTTTTTATTGATTTTATATTAGTTCACGTACAAATTGGTTCGAATAGTAAGACTAAATCAGTAGTCGATTCACCGATTCGATCGATCGATTCACTCTAATTTTTATAACTTTGCTTTAAAATACTCGTAAGGTTCAGCAGTATGAGAAAGATAATGATAGAAGAAAATGAAACAAGGGGGTAGTCGAGATGCCAGTTGTGTTAAGCATGCTAATAGTTCAGGATTTATGTAACAATATAAACATAGGACTATCAATTTATATTAGTTGCGTCGTAATTATATCGTGTTAATTTTTTATAAAAAAATAATATCAATAACATAAATAGTAAAAGAATTAATTTATATCATTTATATCGTATTATAAACATACATTCACAAATTAATAAATCCATATATAAACGAGAAGTGCATACAATGCAAGGATGGTGTGCGAAAATGAGAGAGGAAAGGAAGGGAGGGGTGAAAATTGGGGATGGGGTCCTCCATGTTTAAAGAAACAAAAGGAGTTAAAAAAATGGAGAAGGGTAGGGAAGGGAAGGGGGACTTCAATTCATTCATGTCCCCATAATTCAAAGCATGATTTGGGCTGTTCCCCACTTACTCTTTCTTCTTACCAGACAACCTTTGCCCCATCTTTGCTTCTTCGCCTTTTTCTCTTTCTTGCCCCACACACGTGACCCTTCATTTTATAAACATTTACTTCATTTTCTTTTCCTTTTTTATATCCTCTTAAAAATTTAGAGGTGATTGCTCCATCTAGTGCTCCTTTCACATTGTTATTTAGAAAAATTATCATAAAAGAAAGTGAGTGTGGCTACTTACACTGATGGTAAGTTCTTTAAACTTATTATTTCATCATTCGTTGCATTTGGCAATTGCCTCCTGTAGATCTTTTTAAGTTTACTTTTTGAGTTTTGTCATTAAATATTTAGTTATTGAAGTTTTAGGTATATTTTAAATTGTTTTTGTTATTATGTTAATTTAATGTTAACATATTACAAATTTAGCCAACTATATCTCACAACCATATCTCACACGTTTGAATTTTAAAATTACAAGATTTTGATTGCATTAAATGCGCGCCCTTTCATATTACAACTGAACTCCTCCCGTTTTGCGAAGCGTCTCAAAGAAGGAAAACAAAACCCTAAAGAAACGATTCTCTCGCCCGTTTTCATTTTTCAACCGCTTCATTTTCTCTATTCTTTGATCAAACAAAGGAGCCGCAGTCGTTTT
>CANYCX012651554.1:0-10344 GCA_948193385.1 Breynia disticha f. nivosa
TAGACCCATGAATTTGAAAATTCATGTCAATAATCTCCCACAAGTAGACTGAAAAACAACTTGCAATAAATTAATGACAATAAGGAATTTCTTCAAATTCATATCCATTGTTGTGAATAAAAAAGAGTTTTTACACATACAAAAATTTTAATAATAACAATTATACATATAAAATATAAAATAATTCTAATATATTTTCAATTATTTTTTCACAATTATTTAATAAAAATGATTATACAGAATTATTTTTTTAAGAGAGTTGAAAAGAAAATTGAACATGTTATATAATATGTTTTGTTAAATACATTATAATTAAGAGCGTAAAGAATGTAATCATTCCATAAAATAATCCGTTAGTGGTAACATATCTTTGAGAAAATAACTCATTTTCTTTTTACTGGAATATCCACATTAATTATATCATACAAGTGAGAAAATTTAATATCATATAAATGAAAATTACAAAAAGCTCATCACATAAGCTCCCAAGAGTTGGACTCTAGAGTGGGAAAGCTACAGAAAGTCTCAAACTCATAAGCAGAGTTAACAGTATTCCCATCTGGCCCCACCACACCATAATGATCAAGCAAAAACCATGACGTGTCCAGGGTAGGCAAACACTCCTGTAACCCGTTGCTTGCTCTATGTGGTTCCGGTTTCACTACTGGACCGTGAGAATTACCGAATCTAACACCAGTTACCTGCTGCACCATCTGCCTGAAATTACCTGGATCCGCTGTTATAAACGTTGTCCGAGTCCGTTTCGATGCGCGAGACTTGCGCTTCGTGACTTTTCTGCTAGACCCGCCCACTGAGATGTTAGTCTTATGAGGTTTGAAAGGAGTTGTTTCTGGTTCGGAGCCCGACAAGTTGGGGCCGGTGGGAGTGGTAGGATGAAGTGTAGTATCCGAGCATGGTATGGGGTTTAGAAGTGGATTAATTGAATCATAAGTGAGTGTTTCGGAGAAAGAGTTCGAATCGTCAATTCCAGAGGTGACAACACTAGTGTAAGCGGTGTTGTTGATTGATTTTTGAAGGGCTTTCGTTAGTATTTCAGTGTCGCGAACGTATGCTTCAGAAATCCAAGAATCGGGAAACATATGTCGAAACGCCCATGTTTCGAAACTTGCCAAGTTATCTGAAGATGTCATATTTTATAATTTCTTAACAAATGATTCCCACACACTTCTTGAAGCGAAGAAGTAGCTAAGTTAGTTGAGAAAATGAATAAGGGGGTAAAGTTCAAACGATGTAGTGGTGAGTACAAGGGAAAGAATGAAGAATAGTTTTGAGTAGAGAGGAGGAGTTGAGCGAGTCAAGTATGTGTGGAAGTAGAAAGGAGTAGTTTCGGAGAAGAGAGAGAAGGAGAAATGAATTGGGAGAGGAGGATGAAAGAGGGAGGGAGGAGGGATAAATAAGGAGGTGAAGGAGGCAGAAACCGCGTTTTGAAGGGGACACGCGTCATACTGTTTGTACGGATGTTGAAATTTGGATTGGCCCCATCTGAGAAGTGGAAAAGATGGCCCGAAACCGGCGGGTCAGACCGGACTGGCCAGGCCGAACCTTCCGATTACGGAACCGAAACTGAAACCACGGAACCAGTCATGTCCGTTTCTGGCCTTATCCAGTTTCGGTTCCTGAACCGTGAACCAGCGGTTCCGAACCGCATTACTTTTGAAAAGAAAATCGGACTTGAAACATCAGTTCTGAAAACTGGCTGAACCGGAACCGGCGGTTCGGAACCGAAACTGGAACCGGAACCGAACCATCCCGAACCGGCTACACACGATTCTAGTTTAAGGGAACCTTGAACCATGAACTGATTCAGAACCGGCAGTTTGAACCGAATTTTCACCTGTACCATCACCCATCAATATTATCTTTTTAATTTTAATTGAGATCATTGCATAGAGACACAATTTTAATTATAGGATATAATTTTAACATTCATTTTTAAATATACTAATTTTTTATAATTTTACTTCTCATATTCTCTCATAAGTGCACCTATTACTCAATTAATTTTCAAAAATTTTATATTTAAATTATTTTTACTGAATCTACTATTCATGTAAAAATTCCATTATAATTTATATTTTATAATTTATTTTTTTAAAATTTAATCTTTTATTTAAGAAGGCACTTGGTGATCATTTGATAAAACTAAAAAATTAAATACTAAAAAATTAAGTATTAAATTTTAAGTGTTGAATGCTTAATTTATTAATACATTTTGTTTGTTTTGTAACTGAAAATTAAATAGTGAATACAATTAGTTGTTTGATAAATTTAATTAATAAACAATTGAACTATTATTTGAATAAATATTTGTATTCCTCAAAAATAATAAAAAAATATAATAATAATTAATAAAATGTTGAATATTTGAAAAATATTAAAAAATAATATAAAATTCAAATATTATGTAATTCATTTGCTATTTGATCATGTAAATTTATCATAAAATTTTGCTCTGTTTGAGTGTGTATGCCTCCTTCAATGAATGAAAAAATTGTAGAATAATTTTGTCTACAAGAAGGGAGACATTCTCTCCAATTTTTTCGAAGAATCTGTTTGTAATTAGTGCTTTTCTCAAATAATTATGTATTGTTGAACAAGCTATAACAATACTTCTCGAGTTGCAAATGAATATTGAGGCATCATATTCAGTATTGGAAATCGTGCTTTTAAAACACCAAAAGTTCGCTCAATTACATTTTATAATTTGACATGCTCATGGTTGAATTTTTCTTCTTTTGTCATTGGATCACCACCCGTCCTAAAATCTTGTAACCAATACCAAATATTTCTGTTAGGTGCCATAAAGCCTTTAGTATGAATTATACATCAGAATTTCAAATATAAAATTAAATTTATAAAAATAAATCATAATGACATATTATTTGCAGGAAGTGGAAAATTATTTAATGGATCACACATTGTTTTTGTTAATACTCTTAAGTCATGTGCCACTCCTTATCCAACTCGTAAAAATGTAAATAATAAATCAAAATCGCAGATAACAAGAACATTTTGGTAGCAATCTCCTCTTCCTCTACTTTTTTTATCACGTGGTATAATAATTATAATAAGAGTTCCATGAAGTGCACCTATAGAGCATTTTAAAAAATAAAGTAGATGCTTATATAAATTTGTATAATTTTTTAATTTCATAGGAAAACATAATAGTTCACACTAATATGAAATACTTGCCAAAATTATTAATTATGTTGAACAACAATTAAATTGGGTTAACATGTTGAAAGAACAATCATTTCTTTAGCAAACTTTAACATTGCATTCAACACCTTATGAAAATAAAAGTGCACTGTCTGTGTGGAATGGTTGAATCTTCGCTTAGCAGTTCGCATTGATATATTTTGGCTTAAAATAAGTAGAAATATTGCCATCTTTTCTTCCACTTTTAGATAACGACTCTTTTTCAACCATTCTGGCTGTTTGAAATGTCGGCACAATTTCAGAAATGCTTCTTTTCTCATTCTCCGCATTTCAATACAATGTGCAGGATTTCCATAAATTATTTCTGGCACATATGTTTCTCCTGAAAGAATAGAATTTGTTTCTAGTCTTCTTTTCTTATGTATCATTGTAAATTTCTTCAATGAGAAGTAGCAAAACAATAATCTTCAATCCTTTTTTTTTTGAGTGTTAGTCAACATGATCTATATATTAATAAAATAAAATCTATATCAATATATAAAAGCTGGAAATTTGTAACAAGAAATCGACAAGTGTTACATTGATTTGTTGACACATGTCACTTTCTAAAAACACTTCGCATTAGTCATGTCTACTGCATTCATTATTTAGAATACATTTACCTTTAAGTTTTTTTTTTCTTTAAAGCTCTCATCAGTTACAATAGTTCTCTTTTAAGTTTACATGTTTACTGCACTTATTATTTAGAATACATTTACCTTTATGTTCCCTTCTTTAAAGCTCTCATCAGTTACAATAGGTCTCTTTTAAGTTTATATGTTTATAAGAAATCTAATACGAACAAGCCTCTTCATTCTATCTTTTCTTTCTAATTTTTTCATTTTGTAATTCTTACAATAATTAGATTTATATGATCCAGAGGAAGTTCTTAACACGGTTGAAGGATCAAGATATGGATAGAAAAGGTTTATCAATATTCTCAAACCTCTGAGTATCAATGAATTGGTTTTGATAGTAATTGAAGCCATATATAACGTATTTATTCTTGAGGTTTTTATTTTTTATGCTTAAAAAAATGACAACTTTTATGTTCTTCAAAATACCTATTTATAGTAACTGTAGAGTTGAAATCTTTCCCTTTTTTAGGTTAATCTGTGTCGTAATTTGGGGCTAAAGAAAGTGGTCCTCCAAATCGTGTAATTATGTGCTATTTGTCAGGTAATCTCTCAATATGGAATTGGGTATCAATTATCATCATGGCAAAGGCATGATATCTATTTTGAGACAGAGTTGGACATTTTGATACTTAGTAAAGCAATAATTTTCTTATTTTAATTGCAGTTTTCTGGTAAGAATTATTTATCTTGATACTGATGAATTCGTACATTCGGCAGAAGCTTTTGAGTATTCTTTAAGACAATTGTTGGTAGAGGTTCCTCAAGATGTTGACATGGTTATTTTTTCCAGATTATGTTAGTGAAATTGCTGCAACTGCAATCCTTTATGTTCTTATGTGTAGTTTTGCATATGTGACATGGTTATAGCAGATGGTTTCTTTATTAGAAATGAAGGTTTATTTTTTCAGATAATTATTGTTGAATAAGATGATATTAGAGAACCTTTTAGTGAGAATGTGAGATAACTTCTTATGTTACTTTTTGGGTAAATTTTCATCTGATTAGCAATATTATAAATTGGGAGAATCCTTCTATATTTTTCTCGAACATCTGTTTATGATGAATCTTAAAGAGAAATTTCACAAAGATGTTATGAATGTTTAATCTAATGTTATATTTCTGAAGGCTAAAATGTGCTCCCATTTTTGTACTTTTATGCACTAGATTTACTATCAACTTTTCTAAAAGTACTTATTGGGTTTTCAAATTTGAACTTAATTAGTTTATTGCACTTTGATTCTTTACTCTCTCTCTGCGGAATTTGACTTGATAATTTCCCTTTTCCGTTGGCAATGTCCATTGAAAATATGGAATCAAATTGGGTGAGGGCTAAACTATTTGGTAAACCTGTTTTCCATTGACCGTATCATTTGTATCAATCTACTTAAGCAAATATAATTAGAATCTTTTTCTTAGATAGCCTCAATGACATTATCATGGTAGTGTGATTGTGTAATATTTATTCAAACCTCCAATGAGAAGCGTCGACAAATAAATTTGTGTGTCAATTCATGCTCTGTTTGTTTGACGGAAAATATTTTCCTCAAAAATGTTTTCTTCATTTTCCATTGTTTGTTTGAGCTAAAGAAAAAAGTCAACGGAAAATGATTTTCTGGTAAACTGAAAAATAATTTACTAAACCTCTTGTTTCATGACCAAGTATTTTCCTCTTTTAAAAAGGGAAAAAATTTTCTAATTTTTGATTTGCTTACGTATAATATCTAATATTATATAGTTTTTAAGTTTATTTTAGAATTTTTATTTCATTAATAAATTTTTAATTTGTTTACATTTTTATGTACATGAGCTTTAAATATTTTTTACTTAAATTTTTATGCAATTGTCAAACATTGAAATTACGAACGAAGAACATTTTCCTATGATTGCCAAACAAAGAAAACATAAAATTCAGGAAAATAAAATTCAAAAATTGATTTTCCATTGATGAATATTTTCCCAAAGAATTTATTTTCCGTCAAACAAACGTATGCTCAATCACAGAACTATTCTGTACTCTTCCGTGAATATAAAATCTTGGAAATTGTTGGAATTAATTATGCTTCTATCTAATTTTAATCTCGTATATCAGGGTTATAAAAAAGTTATTGAGAACTAAAATTTGTTGTATCATGTGTCCGCTAAAGCTTTGTCTAATTAGAAATATCGTGACTTTAAGTCTGTGTTTGCTCTGAATTGTATTAGACTTGCTGAAAATAGTTAATAAATAAAGATGGACCATTTTTCATAAAAACATTGCTTAATCCTTATGTTACGAAAATTTGTTTAGAGATTCTGCAATAAATAAAGATGGGCCAGTTTTGATAATTACGATGGAGATTTTACGCAATATGTTTTCTCAAACATATTGTTAGATTATAGGAAAATATTTTTCATATCATATTCTTTTTTTCGCAATTCTATGCAGAGGTTGCTCTAAGTTTTTAAAGTATTTCTGTTGTATAAAATATCATCTTCATCTATGTTTGGTTTTCTTTTTAATTCATCTCTACTTGAGTATCATACGAAAATAAATTAAAAAGTTTAGCTACAGAGTATTTTAGTTATAGAAATTATTACATATTATATATTTTAACTATAAATTTTTATTATAAAACTAATTGCATATTATATATATTACTTATAAATTTTTATATAAAACTAACCGTGCTATACACGGGCATTGAACTAGTTAAAACAATAACAAAAAATATTCATTCAAAGAGAATAACTAAAAATATTATGAAACTATGAATCAAATATTCATAACTAAAAATCTTGTCAAATCAATAACTAAATTGATTCCTAATTGCTAAATTCATCAACTAAACGAAATCAGATAAATCCTAATTTTTTCCAATAATTTGTATCCAGCTAATTCTGAATTCCTGTTTTCAGTAAACACAAGTCATTGTTCTCGATAAGCCTTGTTTTTACAAAAAAAAAATACTACAAGCAACAATGTATAATGAATTATCCATTTTTAACATCATCATTTCATCCAGCTTATCATTGCACTATCTAATACTAGACCCATCAGAATTCTCTTAGGTTTTCAAAGCAAACATTCATCAACATTTTTATTGTTTCTACGAAGCTTTTCAATAAGTTTCGTGATATCTTCTTCTTAAGAAAAAAAATAAGGGTGAATTAAATTCAAGATCTATATGAGTTTGAGAATATGTTAATTTTGCTTGAGTTGATGGAGACAAATTAAAATCTGCATTAGCCATAGTTTCTTTAGAAGGAACTCAACTATAGACACATTAAAATCTGCATTAGGCATAGTTTCTTTAGAAGGAACCCAACTATCTTTTCTAGTTGCAGTAGTACCATCAAAAATATTTTTCATCTCAACTACAAACTATAATCTAACATAACGAAATTGTTTCGCTTTTGAAACTCTCTGTTACATAACAAATTAATTTTAATTAACGTAATTAAAATACTTATATATCAACCTATTTAAGCATTCGACATTGAAAAAATACCTTTATGCAGTCTTTTTATTCCTCAGGACTCCAACTAAAATCGTAACCATGTCCTCTTTTACCAATAATATTTGACCAAATTGCATATTTTCTCTTCAAATAGCTCCATCATTTTAATTGTCTTTGTGTTAACTTGTATTCTGTAATCTCTTCGAATAATTTTGCAATATTTTTCTATGATTTTTTTTAATTTGCTCCCTTATTTGCCTACTTGGGTTACTTGTAGGCAAACAAGTTTTGGATCTTTCCAATTAGCTCTAGTACTCTCTTCAGCCATGTCTGGAAAAATCATTACCCAACATTCAACACATAAAAGTGTCTTAGGAACGTTAACAATGTCTAGAAAATAAAACAAATATAACTAAGGTGTTGTCAAGAATACTCAGTACTTATGACAATAATTAAGGCAAATTAAGGCAAACTATAGACTAATGAGCATCAATCTCATTAGTTTCAAAAATTATAGGCATTTATTTGACGAAAAAGAAAAGGAAGGCTTAGACTATTTAACTAACTTATTTTTGACATATTACAGAGAAGTTGCATTAACAAAAAAAATACCAACCATAGCTTGTATTGAATATTTACGCTGTAACATTCATGCTATTCTTTACCTCTCAGTTTCTTTGAAATTGAGCCATTTAGATATTATTAAAAACACTTAATAGCATCACAACCAATAATATCAAAGCCAATATAAAGTATAATTGTGCTAAAACAAGCCCTATTGTTAGCAAAATTGAAACTTCATATGCATTACCACTCCTACTTCATCACCTTCTCTCTACATTCCAAATCCAACTGTTTAGGCACGTATTTCTTATTACTTAACATTTATTTATGTTTTTCCCTCTTCTCAATTTGTCTTTTATATTCAAATAACAGATTGTCGCTACAACAATACCTTCTTGGCACTCTACCCAAACTACTTTATCTCTAACAATCACTTTAACAATTCTAATGCATTATGTAATATCAAAATTGTAGAATGGTCTATAGTGGGTATTGGTTCCCATATAAGTGAAAGTTATGAAATTTACTGCCAGACATGAGTCAATAGCTCAATAAAAAGGAAGTAAAACAAATTTGTCTTAGGGGCAGCACTTGTCTTCTGTAAAGGGAGTAAAGGATGGGATGAAGAAAAAATTCTACAAATAGAAGGGGATTCCTATTATCTAAGTACCATCGACATCTTAATGGAAGTGCGCCATTGGCATGGGGCCATGAAGGCTACAAAACAAGCAAGTATTTGGCAACAAAATTTGTAGAAATAGTTGCACAAAAACAAGAGCAAACAATAAAATTTGGCAATAAAAAACTCTATGAAAAATACTTAAAAGTGTATTGTGTATGCCAATAGACAAAGAATGTCATTCTACACAGATGTTAAGATCATGATATCATGAACAAAAACAAACACATTGCAGACGAAAAACAAAAAATAACCATTACAAGGAAAAGAATCAAGAAGTAAGAACCTACAAGAAAAAAATACAAGAATTTCGGTATAACTCTCTAAACTAATTAACCTATTAATCATGGAATTAACCATTTTATTAACTTAAAATACTGTATAATTAAATTTTTTTGTATAAAATTATTTTTCTGCTATTTATTCATTATTCACATATCATTTTAACATTTAATAGTATACAACACAACTTGTGGCACGGTTTGGAACATAACCCATGTTAGTGTAACATGTCCTATGGGTAAGATCCTATGTTATACTAGCACACCCCTATTCAACGACAACATGATGCCCTTGTTGTTAGGCACGACCCGTGTGCATCTTCTGTATATCTGTAAATCTATCAAATATTAACTTGGAATCAATCATCCATATATCTCATATCATATAGCATAAACTCAAGATCAAACATATATACGTATTGATTATCAACATGCAACTCAACCTAATCTAACATATGAATATCTCTGTATAATCCTGTCATATATCATATAATTATATGACACATATAACATGCAAACATTTGTCCGTACATATCTACATGTAAACATGTCTAGTGTAGAGAAAGAGTGCTGGGAAGCGACTGCTGGCCCACCTGCTAATAGACTCAAACGTGTAGCTCCTAGCTACCTATCTATACCTGAAACAAAATATACAATTCGCACATTGATGAGTTACAAGCTCAGTTAGTAATCCTTATTATTAAATAAACATGTTACACATTTTCCCTATATTCATTGAACAATTAACTTGATTCATATAATTGCGATTCATATTTTTTGATTCGTAATTACTGTGATTATATAAGTTGTGTTTCGTATAGATATCATTTTTTGTATTTCATTTCGCATTAAATGAACTCATAACCGTGATCTTGAATTGAAATCGTTCATAAAAAATATAAATACATATCATGCATCTGTATATACTCTTGTCTACAAATAATATATACAAATAATATACTCCCATCTCCACATATTATACTCCCGTCTCTGGTAATAACTACCTTGTCCGTATGATTGATTATACTATATATATAATCATTCTCGATATAAATCTCTTCCAATAACAGTCACCACAAATATCAATCACCACCAGTATACATATTCACATATAATCATACAATCGTATAAGATTCGATTATGTACTTGTTCGATTGTTCAATCCCATATATACACAATTCCATTTGAAAATATTCATTCTAGCATATTTGTATATATCTATCAACATGTAAACTATTCATCGCATATTATAATTCTATAGTTGACTGTATTTAAAATTGAGTTAGATTATTCACCTGGATATCTGCAATATTCAGAGCTCCTCTAGACTCCGATCCTAGTACTGTCGTTTAAATAATCGTCCTATAAATATGAACAATAATCCTATGACTCAGTATCATTCTAAATAGAATTCTAACTAACAATTCTGTATAAAATCTCAAAATCTTACGAATAAAACTTAAGAATTTAGTAATCATTCTTACTTCTATTCCCTTGTGATCACTTTTATCATTTTCCTATGTTTC
>CANYCX012652834.1:0-14025 GCA_948193385.1 Breynia disticha f. nivosa
TAACGTTCATTATGCAACATGCAGATTTTTGGCTTTGCTGTGAATAGTAACGTTCATTACCCATGGCTAATGAACGTTACCCATGTGCAGCCTGCACACTTAGTCGTTTTTCGACTTCTTTCGATTCCCGATAAGCACACCTTCCTATATACATGTTCCCCAACCCGATTAACCATCTTTTCAACTAAATTAACATCCATTGACATCAATTTTAGCATCATTCACATTAGTCACATAATTAAACTCATCATTATAAAATGCTCTTAAATATTAACATCTTTTCTCGATTTAGGCTAGACGAATTTCTGGGGCGTTACAACAAGTCAAGCTCTCGCTTGCTTTTTCCTCGGCCCTTGCCCAACATCGATCTCTTGCTCGACAAAAAATATGATTAGGGATAAATCCCTCTGAAAATCAACAAAAAGAGCAATGCTCTTTTGTTCACAATAGGGCTAATCCCCCATTTTATCATCCAGAATAACATCTCGTCTTTTCTCTATTGTCTCAAGCATGAACATACAACGTGCTCATGCAATACCAAAACAATAACATTTATCTTATATGAAATCCATGAAATGCTTCAAAATCTCACAACCATACCACAAGCACAAATCATACATCCTACACATCCACAATGAATACGATGTTCTCAAAGATATACACATGCATTTCACGAGATTTCACACCATACCATAACATGCCCTAAGGCCACATTTCAATACAAGGAATCATACATAATCACAACCAACATAATTACACATTCGTATAGTTTATGCGAAATCACATTTTTTCGGCCATTAGTCCTTGATCAACTCCAATTAAGTGTTATCCCAATTCATTACATTTTAACGAATGAAATCAAGCTTTCATTCTACCACACATTTCAACAATGTTGCAAGCCAAGTCTCCTCAAACTACCCAATACAATCAATTCCACACCAAGATTATTCATCACATTCGAGCCACACCATTCTTCACAATAGAAGTTGATATTTTAGGTTAACACACTATCATTGGCAATACCATTCGTAAACCCATCATAACATAAACTCAAACACTCCTAGCACATTTCACCATATTACTTATAAGCATCCTCACATCATAATTCCACTCATCCATACATCATTTTCATAGGTCTTACCATCATCATTAACATTCAAAAGCAAGTCCACACATATCAACCATAAAGTCTCACAAATTTCCAAACATTCCATACAAGTCAAATCAAGCATAAATCAAATATGCTTAACCACATAGAGGTAAAAACCTACAATGGTAAGCGTCAAAAGTACACTTACCTCGAGATCTGCAAAGTCAGCTCTCGACTTAACTTCACCCGGGATCCCGAATACTATCTCTTACACAAATTAATCCACAGTTTTCTTATTAAACACATATTCAAATTCAATTCCATATTCTAATTCCTATTTCCTACAAATACCCAAACCACTCAAACCCTAAACTCATAAGCTTTTCCAAATTTTTGGTATTAAGTTTCAAACTGTACATAACACCTCCACTAACCATAACCCATCTATAATAGACCATTTTTCCAATCTCTAGCCTCAGATTTACCAAAAAATAAAGTAGATAATTAGAACTTACCTTGCTCCTTCGAAGAGATTCACGAAACATGCTCTTTCTCAAGCTCAAATCTATGAAATCTAAGGTGTTTGGGGTTACATTTGGTGTTTTTAGGCTATAGTTCGAAGGTTTAGGATGAAGAGGGAGTCAGGTTAGTGTTTTTGGGGTTTTGTTTCCTTATTTTGAAATGTTAATGTGGACCTGTTTTTAATGTCCCGACAGGTCGAACGATTAGGAGAATGGGCTGCCCAAACTGTTCTCCAAGTAGTTCCAGACTTCTGTCCTCAAAAATCAGCTTTTTGTCCATAACTGAAAAGGTTTGGGGAACGGTTTGGCTAGGCCATTTGGCCTTACTATCTACAAATTTTTTGGAATATTTTAGTTAAATTTTTAGGCATTATAAATGGAGTTTTGGAAATCGAGGAATTGTGTACAGGTGAGTAACATGGGATTGCGATCATTTACATGAGTAGTGTGCTATACACAGAAAACTCCAGGTGACCAACACATAGGTCATGCTCATTAGCACGAGCCATGTAAAATGTCATACAGTTACAATACGAGCTATATTTTAGCCCATGTAGGTTTACCTAAGGGGGTTATGATCATTCAACACAACTATACTGCTTGGCTGTGTTTGTATTTATAAAGGACATGACCGCTCAACATAACCTTGTCTCAGACCGTGTCAAGTGTTTTTGGTTGAAAATTATAAATAAACCTACAACCCACATCAAAAAAACCATGCTTCCAAACATCCAAAAAAATTAAAACCTTAATTCCACTCTCAACACTCCTCAAAACTCTTCCAAGTGAAACTAAAAGAGACCTTTGCTTTTAGACACTTTTCCACTAAGGTAAGTGTCTTTTTTCTTTAACTCTTTGATTTGTAAGTGAATTAGTAGTAATTTGTGTTTGGATTGCAAAATGGGGTTGGTTTTTATGGATTTTACATATATGATGAGCATGGAAAATGGAAAAGGCTAGGTTTTTGGAAATAGGCATGGTGAGAATCAAGGATTTGAGGAATAATGTGTTGGACTATGGGTGGCAAAAATTGGAAAATCCTTTCAAGTTTTGATAATGTGCAAACTTTATGAATTTAATAATCATAGATTTCAGGTTTACTCAAGTGGAGAGAAAAACACTTGAGTAAGTGAAAAATACAGGCAACCAGTCGACTGGTAGGGAAATCAGTCAACTAGTGAGTATGGCTAGACAAGTTGAAAAAGTACAATAGCTAGTTTTGGGACCATAGGCCAAACCAGTCGACTGCTATGTATGGAAATCAGTCGAATAGTTTTGACCTCTGCCACTAAAACAGAGCAGCAAATCTTCATGATGACGTCAAGGATCAAGGACCACTTTATTGGAATTTCAAATTTTGAAATCCAGCGTAGGTAAGTCTATTTATGTGTTTTCCATTCGACTAATGTGTTCTGAAGGGCAGACCAGTCGAGTGATAAATTGATCAGTCGACTGGAGGACGAGTTTGATGTGTCAAGAAAATCACTGGAACTCAAACCACTCGACTGAAGTTTGAACTAGTCGACTGGAACATGGAAAATACTCAAGTGCAGATTAAGGCAGTCAAATGGTGTAGCTGACAGAGGACAAAATTGACTTTCAAAAAGCTAAAAAAGATGTCCACGTCAATACTCAAAGGACAAAAACACAAGAGACTCTATAAATAGAGTAGAAAACAGAAAAAAGAAAACAACACAAAGGTCTCAAAGTTATCTTATTGCTATCTTGCTTACTTATTGACAATATCATTTGTGTTCTAAGCTCTTAGTTCATAAAATCTAGAATAGCTTTTCTTTAGTGAACTAGAGGGTCAGTTGGTAGGATTTGAGCTGAAATTCAAATCATTTGTAAGGTTGCTTGAGTAGTAATTCAAGTGTGTAAGAAAGGAATTAGTGGATTTTTTGTTAAAATCCTAAGTGAGAGCTTAAATGGTGGAGTAGGTGTGTTCACCAAACCACTCTAAATCGTATGTCTATTTCTCTTTCTCTTCTGATCATTTCAATTCTGGAAAAATACAAAAAATCAGTCATTCTTATAACCTCTATTTAATCCCCCTTTTCTAGAGGTTATTTAGTTTCTACATAATGGGGGAATTGATGTTATAGTTTTGGAAAATAAATAGGTTATTGCAAAATTCATGAAGGTTGGAACAAGAAAAAAGAAAAGAGAAATGTGTATTGAAAAGGGCTAAGAGTTTAAGATAAGAGGTATGTTAAAAATTAAGGATTCAAAGGAAAAATGGAAATTTGTGGAAATAACACAAGAGAAATATAATGCATGAGTGTTTTGTGTAATAAGATATGAAAGTTTTGAAAGAGGAGTGAGATCGAGTACCAAGATAGCCTGTGAATTCACATTAAATGTAAAAGTCCACACTTATCATACTATAGATTGTATATGCATGGTTAAGTATACTCAATTTAAATGAGAATGTATAAATGTAAGAAGATTTGAATGCTAAGAGTTATAAGTGTGATTGGTTGGAATTGCTATAAACAGTGATGAATGTATAAGTGAAAATGGTGTTTTTTTATTTGTGATATGGGTGCCAAAAATTGAATAGATAAGGTGTTGAAAGAAAGAAAATTAATTATGAATGTTGTATGAGATGATGAGTGATAATGTGATTGGATTGTGAATAATTTGTAACGAAAGATGATATTTAGTTATGAATGAATTGAGTGAAGATTGATTTCATTGAAAGGTTAGGTTTGTGATACTATGTGGTTGATTGATTATTGATGATTCAAAATGATTGAGCTTGTTGGTTTATATTGAGAATGTTGAGATGGGTTGGCGTGATTTTTATGTGTATGTATTGTGCTGGATTAATATTGTAAAAAGTATGATGGCATCCATGATTGGTTTCTCATTCATTCCATTGCATCATAAAATACTCTCCTTCATTCCATTACATCATATAATATAGATGCATTGATAATAAGTTGTTATGATGAGATTGAAAAGAAAGAAATAAAAGAGAAAAATAAGCCAAGGACTTAATGAATAAGAAAATCAATTGTGGGTGTCAACTAGTGCAAGTTGTGGAAAAGAAATTAGAGTCTGTGACACATATCAAACAAAATGTCACTTAGGTCGCATTGCACTGTGTGACAATTGGCTCAAAATAAAAAGAAAAATAGAGTCGATGACACATAGTACAAAGTGTCACTCAAGTCACCTTACACTATGCAGCAATTGACTCAAGGCACAAATTGCATTTTGAGAAAACCATGCTGATAAGAAATTATGAGAAAAATGGTATTAAAGTTAAGAGCTCAAAGGCATGGACTTGCCTAATAAATGAGGGCCTAGAGGCTGGCAAGATGATAATGGAAATGGGATCCCAAATGAAATGAATAAAAAAGGAATGAATTAACATGTATGTATTTTCATGTTGGGATAGTCGCAACATTTGCATCCGTGTATCATTTCAATTGATGAGTAGGTGCATGATAAATACGCATGAGTTCATAATGAATGATTGACTATGATGATTGTTCATTATGAAAATTTGTATACTTGTTTGTGAGTGATAATGACTTCGTGCATGTGAACTATGCTTTTTCTTAATAATTAGAAGATTGATTGAGTATAAATCATGCATTAAAAAAGGTTGAATGACATTTGTGAACTAAATGGCTTAGTGTTAAATGCATTGAAAATATTATTCATTGATTTAGAGTGGTTAGTGGATAAATTTCTTATAGGTTGTTGGTAAATGTTGAAATTGATTGAAATGTGAAGATGAGTGAAAACTACAGACTGACACTAAACTATATGAGGGTTATACGAGTCACGTTCAACATTCTCACCTGGTTGTGTATAATACATGGTTGGCATGACCAGTAAGCATGGGTCATATAAATTGATCTAGAATGGTAATGTAAAATGTGTTGGGATGCCTACTCAAATCTTAGTTTGAGTAGAAGTGAGATTTGTTAGGATAACTATCCAAATCATAGTTTGAGTAGAAGTGAGATTAAGTATCTCACATCGGTTAGAATTGTGGTTGTAAAAGGATTTTTCATTATAAATAAGCTTTAGGCCTTAGTATTTAGGTGGGTAAAACCCCTCAGCTCAGTTAACTAATGAGGTGTAACTTGAGCATGAGTCTTTTGTGCAAGAGAGGGCTTTCATATTTTTTTTTTGTGGAAAAACCATAATCTTTGGGAGACGGTTTTGAGAGTTTTTTTGTTCAAAAACTATAATCTTTGAAAGAGAGTTTTCAAAGTTTTTCATTAAAAAACTATAATATTTGGGAGAGAATTTTGAGAGTTTTTTTGTACAAAAACTGTAGTCTTCTATGAAAGGGTTTTCAGAAATTTTCTGTTAAAAAATTGTAATCACTGTGAAAAGGTTTCTACAATTTTTTTCATTCAAAAATTTTAATTTTTATTTAGTGGAGATCGTGGATGTCTATTGTTGAGAGCCAAACCACATTAAAAATTTGTGTGTTCTTTGTTTCTTTTTCTATTATTATTACTATAGGTGTTCTTGTCAGGTTTGACTTCTAATAAGTGGTATCAGAGCTAACAAGTGGTATCAGAGCTAAAGATTTGGTTCAAGGGAGAAGAATAGAGAAAGAGTAGAAGACTGGAGATGAAGACTGACAAGATAGTTCAGTTTTTTCAGAGTGTGAAGATATGTGTGAAGATGAAGACTAATAAAAGAGTTTAGTTTTATTAGAGATTCAAGACATGTGGGGAGATAAGGACTAACAAGAGAGTTCAATTTTTTGAACATTTCAAAATATGTGGGGATTTGGTTAGAGGAAGTAATTGTTGGGACAACTACCCAAATCTTAGTTTGAGTAGAAGTGGGATTTGTTGAGATAACCATCCAAATCATAGTTTGAGTAGAAGTGAGATTAAGTATCTTACATCAGTTAGAATTGTTGTTATAAAGGGGTCTTCCCCTTATAAATAAGCTTTAGGCCTAGGTAGGTAAAATCCCTAAGCTCAGTTAACTAGTGAGGTGTAACTTGTGCATGAGTCTTTTGTGCGAGAGAGGGTTTTCATAGTTTTTCCATGCAAAAACTATAATCTTTGGAAGATAATTTTTAGAGTTTTTTCTGTTCAAAAATAATAATCTTTGGGAGAGGATTTTGATATTTTTTTCATTCAAAAACTATAATCTTTGGAAGAAGCTTTTGAGAGTTTTTCCATTCAAAAACTGTAGTCTTTTGTGAGAAGGTTTTCAGAGTTTTTTGGTCAAAAACTGTAATCGTTGTGAAAGGGTTTCTACAATTTTGTCCGTTCAAAAATCGTAACTTTTATTTAGTGAAGATTGTGGGCATAAGTCTATTGTTGAAAGGTCAAACCACGTTAAAAATTTTTGTGTGTTCTTTCTTTCTTTCTCTATTTTTATTACTGTGGGCGTTCTTGTCAGGTTTGGATCCTAACAAATGGTATGAGAGCTAACAAAATGCATGGTGTTCATTCCTATTAACATGGAGCTATTTAGCCTATCTAGAATGAAAGTGTAGAACACACGAGACATGTGAAAAGTTATCATGAACGTGTACCTAGTAAAAGCGCAACATTAGAAGGAGGCACGACAATGTAGCAACTAAAATCATACATAATGAATAATTAACTCTAGAAATGCCTAAAGAGGCTTAGTATACACTCAAGAAAATATGGAAATCACAGAACCTGTGATATTGAAAAGAGATTGTATGGAATTGTCCTAACAGCATAATGTATCGAAAAATAGTTGACATAAATAATTTGTTTATATGTTTTACATAGTCAGATAAGTATATTGGTTTATATGCTTACTAAGTTGTAAATTTCACAAATTTGTTGTTTGATTTGTGTTGATTACAAAGTGGTGAGGAGTTAGGTGTATCGTTTAGTTTGTTTTGTTGTTGGTTATTAAAAGGGAAAACATGTAAACATCCTAAGTTTGATTTGGTGCTTACAACGAGATAAGGTTCAATCTTAGGCTTAAAATTTTGTTCAAAGTACAATATTGAGTTCAATCTTTTTCTGGTGTATTGATACTTAACGTTTGCATTATAACTAAATTTAGGGTCTTTGGTTAATAAAAATATGGTAGAATCTTATTTTTAGTAGCAAAATTATTGATTACAATGAAATAAAGTTGTTTCGGCAGATGTTACTCAAAAGGAGTCCTCTTTATCGGTGTGGTAGAAAAAAGAGCTTTCATAAAAAATTTGAGTTTGTTTTGGTTTGTGAGTTATTTGAATAATTTAATCATAATTATCATAATAAAATAATGTCGTTTTGAACTAAAAATATTAAATATTGCAATTTAATATTCCACTATAACACTAATGTAACATAGTTAGCAGGGATGGACTTACTTGGGAACCAGTGGGGACCCATGCCCCCACTAACCCTGGCAAAATCCTTTATAATCAGGACTTTCGTCAATTTGATTATGAGTGATGATCCCACTGATTATGAGTGGTGCCCCCACTAGCTATCTTCAAATCTATCAGTCAGGAATTATAGTCATTAGTTTGTCAGACTCAATGCCTCCACTATAACATTTTCCTTGTTTCGTCCATGACCGTTAGTAACACATAAGATTCTACTTATTAGTAAACTAATCAACATCTTGATTGAGCTACAATGCAAACGTTAAACATCAAATTGAACTAAAAAAATATTGGATCCAATATTATACTTTACACAAAATGTTAGGCCCGAAATTGAACCTTATTCCGTTCTTATAACCTTGATATATTGCAATATTTTTTCATGGGCTTGTAAATGAATTGTAACACTTAACTTCCACATGAATTATATTTTCATTTTTATGGGCATGACTTGAATTTATTTGCATCTAGGTTCGCTTTATGTTTTGGAGGGATTTTGACAATGAGTTTTGTAAATTTTTATATATAAGCAAAATGCAAAAAAAAAAATTATTGTGATTTTTGTTTTACCATCATTAAATGAAATAAATTTTAAAGTGAATTTGGGGTCCTTGATGGATCGAAGCAAATCTAATTTTTGCACTTTTATTTTGGCCACGTCATACCTTGTAAGAAGCCAATGAAATTCCAGTCTTGTTAATGCAGCTTCTAGATACTACTTTTTTGTTGTTGCCCAAATTTTGTTTTTGCATAGTCTCTATTTCCTTTTTTAGAACTTATGATCTTTAAGTAGCAAGTCTTGGTATACTGTGGAACTGAAATTCCTTCCACCTTACTACCTATAAAAATTTCGGGTCTAAGTGGGCTTTGGAAACTACTGGTGGATGCCTCTACATCGTTCTTATTGGGACTACCTTCTTCATTGGCCAGTGATAAAGCATCGAATTTGGCAGAAAGAAAAGTTATTCCTGTTGCTATTTTTTGTCATGCTGCCAAGACTTCCATCTTACCGTGAGTTTCTGGAGCTTGTGCATGATCTGATTTTACTAATTATTGTCAATCCCCATGATAATTGGCTCTAATGCCAAAATGTTACGGCATAATTTCCTAGGATCTAATCACAAGAATGACGAGAGATTTTAGTAATAAAACTTGGAATTCAGAGGGGAGCTCCGTCGACCCTAGAGTTCAATACAAAGAATTACATCTATTTGAAAGCTCAAGAGAGAATTGTCTGTCTTTATTTTGCGTTGTATTCTTTGACGACCTTATTAATCAGGCGCAAATCCATATATATAAGCATTACATCAAGTTATTCATTCTAGATTTTTAACGAACTTGAAATTCTCGAAGTTTATCTGCCAACTAATGTTTATATGTCAACTAACCAAATCCAAATCTGACTCCTAAAATATCTTCTAAAATGATAAAATACTAATATATGCTAAAGTTTTTCTTCCTTATTCTTTTATAATAAATATAATATAACACAAGCTTTCAACAGAACCTATGGTATACAAAGCAGGTTTAACAATTTTGGTTGAGACGTTTGAAGAACTTTCTAAGACCATCTCCAACCCACGCCTCTTTGGCGTGGGTGGAGATGTTTGGCGTGAAGGGGAGGGGTCCAACGGGACCCCTCCATCCCTTCATTTGGTAAACAGGGCTACGCCATTCACTTTTTGTTTTTTTTTTATTTTTTTGTTTTTTTAAATTAAATAAAATAATTTTTTTAATTTTAAAATATTATTTAAATATATAATTAATGTTATAATTTTTAAATAATTTTAATATAATAAATAATTGAATTAAAATTAAAAAATTAATTTAATTTAAATATAATAAATATAACGATTAAATAATAAATAACCAAATTTTCAAAAAAATGAGACAAATAATTTAAAATAATAATAAATTTAATTAAAAATGCAACAAACATCTATACATTAATTTAAAAAGAACAATACATAAAAAACTTAATTTTTTAGTAGAACAGAAAATAAATTACGATACAACAAACATAAACAAACTTAATAATCTGGGAGATCCGCTCCATTTCCACCGAATATGCTTGGAATATTCTTTTTAGTGATAGAAATAGAGTAAAGCTGGTTGGAGTGAAATAGAGTAAACACTGTAGCTACTGTATTTTTGAGTAAAAATACTGTATTTTAGAGTATGTGGTTGGAGATGGCCTAATTCACTTGACCCTTCTTTAATACATTATTTCAAGAAATGAACATAAGCTAATATGGGGCAAGACCAAGGCCAGAAGCAATTCTGGAGAATGTGTGGGCTAATTTCATTGGAAGAACAAGCAGTGATCCATCAGAATTGTCTAGTACTGCTTCATGGCAAGAAATGCTTTCTCTTGATGGATCAATTCAGACCCTTCAAAGGTTACATTAAAAAAATTAAATTTGTATCATTTGTATCATCTCTAATCGTATTCTTGGGTCAATGAGTAGGATTAAATTGTTTATACAGCTTTAATTGTTTGGCAAAATGGATTATCCATAGAGAAAAAGACATGATTTACATCTGCTGAATTTGAAACTTGTTCTCAACCATTAATAACACATCTCTATCATCAGGAGAAGAAAGAAAAACTAAGACTTTTCTTTTGTTTGACCTTTTGACAGACGAAGCTGGTGGGAAATGGGTGGAGAAAAGAAAGAACATTCTAATTTGATGTCTCACGTTTACATGATTTGATTGGACTGTATCAATTTAGGTCAAGTTTGATTACAACCAGTGCATAGCTTTATTGAACATGCACATGACCAACCATGTTCTTGGACTATTTCATTACTAAGTTTTCAGGGAAGAACAATGATGGCTGGTGGCTCTAAAATTCAGAACCTAACAATATTTTTATCACGAATTCGTCAATTTTGTTCTGCCATCTCCAACTGATACTAACTATTTTAATATGTTGACTACTTGCATTAAATATTGAACTGCTGGGTTCCATATTAGAAAAGACGTTTATGACGGTCAGGTTCCATTGTTTTCGAACAATTTTACCAGCTTAATGCATTTTAATGTTTGATGAATATGCTGCAGAAGTGTTTAATTCATAGAAAGATGCAATAAAACATATCTCACTCTTGTTGGAGTAATTTTATTTGTGCAGTTATGCAATCACTAACAATCCGGCTAACCAGACTTCTCATTTGCAGACTTATGATATGATCAAAGCTCATTAGCTCAAACGTATCAGTAAAAACAAATGAAAACGAAACCTAGTACAAGAATATGAAGCCTAAATTAAACGAACTTACGATCCCAAATCGTGAGATTGATCTCTGCTGTTCTCTGAATCTGATTGCAACGTAGTAGGAAGAGAAACCGTGCTAGAACTGGAACTACTTATTGATTCTGAACTATTGTAACTACTCAACCTTGTGTTGTTCAAACTAGACATAACCGTCTGTCCTGATCCTGAAGCTGTTGCAGCCACAATTTCAGCAGGGAAATTAAGCAAAGCCTTAGAGCCCCGCATCTTGAAAGCAGCTCTGTCATAAGCCAAAGCAGCCTCTTCCGCAGTCTCAAACGTGCCGAGCCACAAACGTTGGCCGTGCCGATTGGAGTCGCGAATCTCGGCAGCATATTTTCCCCAGGGACGCCTCCGGACTCCCCTGTAGTGCTTCTTGGTAATGGTCCTGCCAGGTTGAAGCACGTTTGAGGCATCAGCTGCCTGGTTTCTCTGTTTGGTATGGGAATTATGAGGAACTGCGGCTTCGTTCATCATTTGGAAGATGAACATGTCTTGGGAATCATTCTCGTTTAGTGGAAGTTCGTTTTGGGAGGATGGAACCATAGTTGCAGTCGTTATGAAAGTCTGTATTAAGGTTTAAGATGCGGATAATATCTTAGGTTCATATACGTGGCAACCTAGTATCTAAATTTTAGGTCTATAAAAAAGTCAAACTAAATAGTAAATTCCATGTCGATATTAGATATATCACAAGCGCAACGTCCGTACTATACACGATTAATTTTATAATAAAAATATTGCAATATTCATGCTAAATATGATTAATTTTATGATAAAAAATTATGATTAAGATATATACATTTGGTACCCATTATGCTTATATATAATGAGAATGTAATTTAGATATAAATATGTTTATGCTTTTAAACTTAAATTCAATTTGTAATTGAAATATGAGAATATTAGAATTTCAATTATACTATAAATTTGGAATTACTATAATTTAAATTGTAGTTGAGATTAGTTGAGGAAGAATTTTAGTTATCATTGATTATAATTTAAAAGATTGTATTTGTCTTTTAGAATTTTCAATTATAAAACTGTTTTTTATAAAATAATATCTTTTTTTTATGTGTGTATGTCAATTATTTAAGGTTTCAAATGTCAAAATTTAAAGATCTCCTTCTTTTCTTTTAATAGTATAGATTCTCTTTGTTTTAAATTAATATGTAATCCTAGGTGCGCAACTGCATTAAAACTCGGTTGAGAGATCTTTGCAGCCCTTATATGTCTGACTTAAACGAGAATTACTCTGGGATGTTTAGGATACCTCGTGGTTAAAAAAACAAAATGATATTTATTTTGTAATTTTATAATATTATTATTTTTGTTCCTAACTAGTTGGCCAAAAATTGGGTTTTCATTTGAGATTTGGTGACATAGGCCTAGGAGCTTATGCTTCTTTCTATATTTGTAGACTTAATTATGTAGGGTGTCCTTTTTAATTTATGTATTTTAATAAATATTTTTTTTTATTTTTGGTTTTGTAAAATGCATAAAATGTATGTTTTCTTTATAAAAATACTCACTTATAATTTTATTTACTATGTTTATGCCTAATTATTTTTTTTAAATATGAAAAGAGTATTTTAGTACCATAATTTTCCTTTCCCTCTTCTCTCTTTTTCCTCTCCAGCCGTCACCCGCTCATCTCCTCCCTGTCTCACATTGATCTCTCTCCCTTCACCTCCTATCTTTCCCTTCACCTCCTCTCTTTCAGTCACTGTCCGTCGCTTCTCTCACCGACACATCACTCCCCACCGCCGCGTCTCCTTCCTTCTCCCATCTTTCCATTGCGACTCTCTCTCTTTTTTCTTTTCTCCATCGCACACTTTTCTCTCTCCCACACGGCCCAAGCAGCGTCGTCGCCTCCCTCGCGTCCTTTTGTTCTATTTGTTTTATGTGATTTTCAGATTTTCGACTTGTTTTTATTTTCAATTAGGTTTTTATTGTTATAGTTTGTATTTTTGCTCTGTGTTGTCTTATTTCATTTGAATTTTGTTGAACTATTTTTATACTTTTTTTCAGAGATTTTGCAGTAATTCTGTAGTAATATGTGTATTCTTTGATTTGTTTAGTTCAGACTCAGTTTAAATGATCAATGTTGTACTTATTGAACAATACGCAGCTTGTTTGTTTTATTTGAACTAAACTGTTGTGTGATTGGTTAAATTGTACTCTGTTATTTTTTTGAACTAATCTAGGCTTCAATTTAGAGTTTCGTTAAACTGATCAGCATTGTATCTTTTTGAATCTTTTTTAGAACTAGCTTGTTCTTTAATTTGAAAATTTGTTTTAGCTGATTAAATTTGTATCTGTTTGATTTTTTTTGAAATAATTTGTATATACTTCGAATTTTGTTCAACTAGCTTCAACCATTGTTTCTTTTTGTTGTTTAACTGGTCAAATTTGTACTTGTTTGGACATTATTTAAGATGTTGAATATGTGTTCTCGATAAAAGAACTTTTTTTGGACATATTATGCAGGAAATGAGGTTGAACATAATTGATCAAAATTGGACATAATTGTTCTAATTTGAACATTTCTTAAAAGATATTGTCTTTAAATAAGCTTTTTTTTTTAAGATAAATGAACATTGCTGATCATTTTATTTACAATTGACTAATACAGATTAAATTGCACGATTTTTAATAAATAATATAAAAACAAATTAAAATGAATAAAAATAAAAAATCACATTAACTATTTCAAACTCGTGAACTTTTTTGGGCTTAATGAGGGAAATAAGAGATTAGATTCTTTTCTGACTTTCCCATTCTGTCC
>CANYCX012653205.1:0-14868 GCA_948193385.1 Breynia disticha f. nivosa
CATGTTGCTCACCTGCGTATGGTATTGTCTTTGTTGCGAGAGAATCACTTGTATGCCAACAAAAAGAAGTGTTGTTTTGCGAAGGGCGAGCTGGAGTACTTGGGCCACATTATTTCTGGCAAGGGAGTGGCAGCTGATCCGGAAAAGGTTCGCATTATGAAGGAATGGCCTGATCCGAAGAATGTGAAGGAGTTGAGGAGTTTCTTGGGACTTACCAGGTATTACCAGAGGTTTGTTCGGGACTACGGGAAAATTGCAGCGCCATTAACTCAATTGCTGCAGAAAGAATCGTTCCAGTGGAGCCCAGAGGCTTCCAAGGCTGTTCAGCTCTTGAAAGAGGCTATGCAACAAGTGCCAATATTGGGTTTACCAAATTTTGCAGAAACATTTGTGGTAGAAACTGACGCGTCGGGCATTGGGCTTGGAGTTGTGTTGAGCCAAGGCGGCAGACCCATATGTTTTTTTAGTCATGCGTTGGTGGGCAAGGCCAGATTTAAGTCCGTGTATGAGCTCGAGTTGATGGCAATAGTTATGGCAATCAAGAAGTGGCGACATTATTTGATGGCCAGGCATTTTGTTGTTCGCACCGATCAGAAATCATTGAAGTTTCTATTAGAACAGCGGATGGTTGCGAGTGAGTATCAGCGATGGCTCACCAAATTAATGGGTTATGATTTTGAGGTGGAGTACAAGCCCGGGTTGGAGAACAAAGCGGTCGATGCCCTGTCCCGTTTTCCTAAATATGCTGAATTGCAGGCTCATTTGGTTGGGGGATTGGTGAATTGGGAAGAATTAAAGGCAGAAGTGCTACGGGATCCTAAGTTGAAAGATTTGGTGATGTTACTGAAACAAGATCTAGATGGGGGAGAGGGATGGACTTTGGTCAGAGGTATGTTGTGCTACAGAGACAAAATCGATCTTCCTAGGACATCCAATTTCATTTCTAAACTCCTCAGAGAGTTCCATGACAGTCCCTTAGCAGGACATGGAGGGTATTTGAGGACTTTCAAGAGAATTTTAGCTGAGTTTTATTGGGAGGGAATGCGGACTGACATCAGAAACTATGTGGTAGAGTGTCCGGTATGTCAACAAAACAAGTATGAAACGTTATCTGCAAGTGGGTTACTGCAGCCTTTACGCATTCCTCAGCAAATTTGGGATGAAGTAGGGATGGATTTCATTGAAGGGTTGCCCACTTCATACGGGTACAATTCCATAATGATAGTGGTGGATAAGCTCAGCAAATATGCACATTTCATAGTACTCAGGCACCCATTTACAACCATGAAAGTAACTGCCGAGTTTGTGGGGCAAGTTGTCAAGTTGCATTGGTTTCTCCGGAGTATAATTTCGGATCGCGATAAAGTATTCCTCAGCAAATTTTGGACTGGGCTGTTTCGTGTTCAGCAGACGTATTTGAAGAGAAGTACCGCCTATCATCCCCAAACAGACGGACAGAGTGAAGTAGTTAACCGGTGCTTGGAAACTTATTTGCGTTGTTATGCAACTCAGCAACCCAAGCAATGGTCTAAGCGGATTGGGTGGGCAGAATACTCCTATAATATTTCATTTCATACAGCCATTAAAACAACCCCGTTTAGGGTTGTGTATGGCCGCGATCCACCTCCTTTAGTCCGGTACTCACTCAATTGTACACCCAATGTCATGTTGGAGGAACAGCTCGTTGCAAGGGATCTGATGTTGACTGAATTAAAGGATCATTTGGTGCGAGCACAAGAGCGCATGAAGAAGCAGGCGGACAAACATCAGAGGGAGTTAGAGTTTGCTATTGGGGATATGGTTTATCTTAAATTTCGCCCTTATCGACAAAGTTCTATGGCAAAGCGACCTAATGAGAAATTATCTCCTCGATATTTTGGCCCATATCCGGTGGAGGAAAGGATTGGAGAGGTAGCTTACAAGCTTACTCTTCCACCCACTGCTACTATACATCCTGTTTTTCACATATCATAACTCAAGAAGGTTATAGGTGATGTGTCTAAGGTGCAGCCACTGCCGCCTGTTCTTACCAAGGAACTTGACTGGGAAGCTGTTCCCGACTGGGAAGCTGTTCCCGAGCAAGTATTAGCCACCCGTCATACTCCAACTGGACATGAATCTTTGATCAAGTGGAAGGAGCTGCCAGACTTTGAGTCCACTTGGGAATCCACTGAATTGATGAAGGAATTGTTTCCTGCCATCAACCTTGAGGACAAGGTTATAGTTGAAGGAGGGGGTATTAATACACTAGGGGAAAGGGCTGGACATGCTCAGGTTGATCCTAGGGGGGAAGCGCAGAGTGCTAGACCTCCGATTAAGGCTACATACGTTAGAAGGAAGAAGAGACATGGGTTTCCAAGGGCTGGGGTTATTGATTGGGCCCAGACGGTTGGTTAAGAGTCGAGGGAGCATTCAGGGGCCAGTGGGAAGGTTGTTATTCAGGAGTTTGTCTTTTAGCTATGACGTGGCAAAGGTTTGTTACAAGAGTGGTATATAGAGTAGCTATGAGAATGTATGGGGCATGGGAATTCTGTTATCTCTTTTGTGAGTGGAAATAGGAGAGAATGAGACCTCTTGAAATGTCTCTTATGATTACCCTTAACTATCAATAAAGGATTCCCCCCCCCTTACTGTTCCATTGCTATTATTTCCGTTATTTGTTCTTGTTTGGGTTTTCTTGTTTCAGGAAGACAGGTTGATCCAGACTGATTCTATCACCATCCTGTCAACATGATACATCAGGCCATACGGAGATAGTTGGTGGAGGAAAGTTTGTCTGAGATAGTAACATTGGGAATAGAGGAAGAAGCTGGAGTATCAGCAGGAACAATAGCTGTAGTGGGTGGATTCATGACGGCAGAAAGGACGACAAAAAACAAGCTAGTAGGTGTTTGCTCTGTAAGGAGGCTTTCTTGGCTTTGGTACCATATAAGTTGAAGGCTGAACTCAAATTGTATTGATGTGTCCTATAAATATACACAGTTACATGTTAGAGTTGTACAACAATTGCAACTCTTTGGAGATATACATTATAAAGATCACGGTGGAGAATCTAGGAGATATAACTGAATTTGAAACTTAAATACAAGTCTGAATATATTCCTTGTTAGTATGGATAAGTGTTGATGAATTGTTTGCAAGAGTCAAAGTTGCATGAATACATTATTGTGAGTTTGGTTGATGAACAAAAAAAATTTAATGAAGTGTTTCTATTTTAGTAATGGATCGAGTGGGCATACGAATTGTCGTCTCTTATTTTATAAGTTGTAGTTTCAAATTTAATGTTTTTGCCTTTACTATTTTAGTTTCCCACCTTGGTTCTGTATAAATAGTACAAACTTAGCCAAACAGACTTCGATCAAAAACTTATCATTCTTGTTATTCAATAAAGATACTATGTGTTTTTAATGTCAATTATCATTTCTTATAAAAATAGTGACTATAATTTGTCATGAACAAAGTACATGACAAAATTTCAGGTTATTTGACAAAATTATTGTGTTTCTATTTATATAAGATAGTGAGAAGGTGAATTTTATTACGAGCTCTGTCTTTGATAAGAAGCCTTATTATTTTACTATAACTGTTTAAACTATATAAAATTAAAACTATTTTTTACTATACAAATCAAAACTCAGATTTATTTTCTTTGTTTCTAACAGTATTAATTTAGTGTTTCAATGAGTCCTTCTTAAGGGAACTCATAATAAAAGCCATCATAGAAAGTATTATCTATTTTATCTCCAACAAAATTAGTAAAATTCTAGTTTTTAACTTCCTTCCAAATTTATAATGTTCTTAGTAAGACATTAAAATATACTCCCCATTACAAAAATAAACACATGCAGCAAAAATAAAATGTGATATGCTATTACTACCAGTTTCTTGAGACAATCCTACGAATAACTGATAGTGCAGTGAGGGGCGGAGGCAGCCTGGGGCCGGTGGGGGCCTGTGCACCCACCGGCGCCGGTGGAACCCCCTAGTATAGGGGGTTCCGTCAAGTGGTGCACCCACCAGCCGGAGGATTGCGGTGGGTGCACCCACACCACTCAGATTCAGTATTCACTAGACTATCTGGGGTCTATGGTGCGGTTGACAAGTGGTGGTTGCTTGTGACTGGTTTCAGGTGGCGGCAGTGCCGTGGTGGAGGAGCTTCGATGTCGGTGGTGGCTGGTGGTTAGGTTTGGAGGAAGAACTGAAATGGGTTGAGGGAAAATGAGTTCAGGGGAAATGGGTTTTGAGAAATGCGACGTCGTTTATAGAATGAAACCAAACTAATTCAAACAACATCGTTTTGGGTCAAAACCATACGACATCGTTTTATCGATTGGATTTAAAAAACCTATGCTAATGCAGACAACGTTGTTCATGTGTATAATTCCAGCCCCCAACCCAAATCGTGAAAGACCTCAGTGTTCAATAACTCTCCTCTTCCGCAGCCGCACACCACTAGTCCAATCCACCATCGCACCATATGTCCACGCCACACCACTGTTGTCCGTCATCTCCTCCGCCACTATCCATCTCCACTCCAAAATGCAGCACTCAAGGTAAGTTTTTTTTTGTTTAATCATTTTTTTTGCAAATGAAATAATAAACTAAAATGGGAATGATAATTGATGTATGATATTAGAATTTGGATTGTTTGATTGTGAGAATCATCAATAGTGAATATGGATTTTTTTTATGATTTTTTAAGCATTTTGTCAAATATGTTGTTTACATAGAGTTTTATTTAATTTATCATTTTTATTGTAAATAGTATTGAATATTGAATAACGTACTTGATTTATTACATTAATGTGATTTATGTTATGAAATATATTGTAAATTGTGATGTAGGAATTTTTTGCAAAGATTAATATTGATTTATGTTGTAAACTGGTAGAAATCTGACAAGTTTGTAATGTAAAGGTTAATGTTTGTTTTATATATAATTTTACTTTGTATATTGAACCATTATTATGCTAATACATTTTTTGTTTGTAGAGTAGTATAATTTGATAGATTAGCTTTCAATTGCGATCGGAATTGACAATTATAGACTTTTATGTGTTGTCGTCATAACAGTCTACCTTTTCTCTTGGTACTAAGCGCACCCACCATAAATTTTTTCTGGCTCCGCCACTAAGTGACACTAAAACTTCAATTTCAAAAAAAAAAATGTAACCAATTTAGTATACTTCAGAGCATGAATAGCCCTAGATTTACCATGAAATATACATGCTCAATTGTTCCTTCAGGTAGCTAATGTAATGACTTATAAAGAAAAATAAGCACATGAATGCAGTTTGGCCAACACAATTCAGCCAGGAGCACCAAAAACATGCTGGAATGGTAGAAATATCTTTCTTGCAATATGTATAGTAGGGGAAGAGAATATTGAATAGTTTGATACACAAGTGATTCTGAATATTATCAAAAAGAAGGAAGGGCGTTTCTAATCCTTTCAGAGTTTGGAATACAATCCATGAAAAAAACATCGATATTTATATCAGCTAAAACAATGCAATAGTCAAAAGGAATAACGGAATAATTTAATAGGATTGATATCACTGCTATAGATGGTCTGATACTGAATAAACAGTATCCCCCTAGATGGAAAAAGATTCTCTTTGAAAAGTAGTTTTGTCTCATCTGCTAGAGCTTGAAGAACTCCCAAGGGTCCAGCATATTCAGGTCAAATACGTTATTGTATCCTAGTGGATATCTTTCTTTCTAATCATACAATTACTATTATGCCTATAGTGATTCCCAATACAAGAGTCACAATAGGGAAAAGTTGATCGACTCGAATTTTCTATTACGTACATTTATTTTAAATAGATTTCGATAGTGATCTTATACAAATAAGATACAAATTTTTTTCCCTTTCATTTACCTCTAAAAAAGATAAAATTTTCTTTCTTATTTTTGTTTATAATTTCGAAATTCTATTAGAAACCACCTTTAATATAAGCAATATTATTTTATCTATAAAAAAGAAGGAGAAAATACTCGAGAAATCAGAGAAATTCATAACAAATTAAGCCAATTACACCATAAAACATGCCTGTGGTATCGACTCCATCCTTTTTATTGTTTCATCTCATGATATCAAAATGTGTTTGTCGAGGTGAGCAAAGTGGCTTGGTCTACTGGTAGATCAGCCTGTCTCACAATCTTCAGGTTGTGAGGTCGATGCTTACTTAAGGTAGGATTGGAGTTTACGTAGAATGCATACGCTTCTATACGAGCGTTCCTTGTAAACCCAAAAAATGTGTGGGGAAATGGAAGCCAACTTTATTTTACTAAATTTAGCAAAGTTTTGTGGGACGACACGAAACACTTACGAAATGAGAGTCGATGCAACCATGCATGCACAACCACAAAGTAACACAAGTTGGGGAACATGCAAATTATTGATTTTTACGTCTCAGGTGCAACTAACTAGCAACTTGCCTCTTCCCAATTTGTATTTTGAATGGAGAAAATATGAGTTTTAATATATATTTGTTTTGAAGGAGATTAAAGGGAAAAAAAGGAACACTATAAGAAAATGGTATAATTTCGATGAGTGATTTTGACAAATTTTATTGGAAAATGTAAATTTTTGATAGAGCTCGTAAAAAAGTTAGTTGGAAATAAAGGCATAGAAAAGTATGTTTTTGAAAAAATTTGTTGAAAATTTCAGATCGACCTTAATTTCGTCAAAAAATTTACTTTTCCGGCAACCTATCCGATGAATTTTGCTGGAAAATTAATGTAATATCTGATATTGAAAATTTTTTTGACAAATTTTGTTGAAAAATTTTATATTATTATTATTATTATTATTATTATTATTATAATATAATATTATGCTGAAATTGAGATAATGCAATAAAAGTTTTTGTGAAGTTTTAAATCAAATATAAAAGATAAAATTATACAAATTAAATATATTGAAATACAAATAATGAAAAATTAAAATATAAACATAATGAAAGAATGAAAAAGAAAAGGATAAGAAAACTTTTTGATATTTTTTTGATATTTTTTAAGAAATAATTTAGAGAAAAAATAATGAAGATTTGAATTTAGTCCTATATGATAATATCTGGTGGAATTTTTTTCGATGAAAATAGTCAAAAAAAAGTCAAAAAAATTTACCTCAGAATTTTTTTGATGAATTTGGTAAGGAAATGTTTGAATTTCAACAAATTTGGTTGAAAAATTCACAAATTCAGATGAATTTTTCCGGCCAAATTCAACTAAAATTTTGAAAAATTTAACACCCGGTCAAAAATTTACCAAAAATTTCAAAAATAAAAAATTTTTCAACGAATTTTGTCAAAATATTTTTCTTCATATACATATGTGTGTATCATTTCTACTTTTATTTGAAATTATAGTGTTCAATTGTTATAAAAAAATGAATGAACATTTTTACTTCTCTAATTAAAATAGAAAATTTTTTTGGAGATTGAATTTGACATGCCAATTCATTTTTTTCTAGAAAATAAATGTGTAAAAATATAGCTTTAAACAAAAATATATTAAGATATATCGACCCTGTCGATATTATACTCAAATTTTTTGAAATTGAAAACTTTGTTTAATAGTTATGTGATATAATTTAGTACTCACATGTGTATTTTTTTTATTGAAAATAATTTTTTTATATGAATTAAGTAAACAAATCGTATTTATTGATTAATTAATATTATCTATTTTTAATAAAAGCTCTCTACTAATACATGAATTGCGGATAATTAAACTTGATTTTAAATTATAATTTTGTTTATTATCATTATTCAATTTTTTATATGTATATTGTTTTTGAAACCTTTATATGTATAATCTTTATCAAACATATTTGTAGATAATTCAATTGTGAAAACATGTCTAATAGTCTCTGTATTATAAATTTGTTCTTTATATAATTTTTTATCTCTAAAAATAAAATAAAGAGTTTATTTCACTCTCCAATTCTAACGAGCAAAAAGAGATTCTATCTTTTATCAAGTATCAAATCACTTCACAATTAGCACCACTACCCCTTTTCATCCTATAAAATGCTCAAAACACACATATGCACCCTTTCCTCTCTCTTTTCCTCCGAACTTTCCATTTGTCTTTTCCAATAGCATGCATCCTCTCACGCGTCGCTTTTTTTCTCCCTCTTACTCCTTTCTAACCTTTACCTTTGTCAGGAATTTAAGCAATAGAAGAATTTTGAATACAAAGAGAACACACAGGAATTTACATGGTTCGATCAATGTGACCTACTTCCACTGGCAGAGAATAAATTATTCTATTATTTATTCATCAAAAGGAAGAAGCCAAGAGGCTTTCAAGAGAAAAGTACATGTAACATCCCGAACAATAAATGACAGAAATATTGATTGGAAATACGATATTTTGGATTGAAATGATAAGATATAAAGGTTGATAACAGGTTGAAAGAAGGTTGATTTGAGGAAATGCAGAAACCTGCACAAATAAGGCAGGAACGGCCAATGGAAACAGCTTCCAAATCGTTCCATCAGGCCGTTCCCAACGTAATGTTGGCCATAATAAGTGAAACGGCCACAGAACATCCAAATGGTCGTTTCCCAAGGCCATTTTGACCTGATTTTATATAAAAAAAGCCCTAGAACGATTCTCTCCTCACAAAACATTTCCTCTCACTTGCCAAACGTAAAACAAGTTTCCTAAACCTAAAATTCAACCTTTTGGAGCAAACCTAGCAAAATCAAGTAGAAATCTATATAGTTTCTTGGCAAAAACACTCCTCAACACATTAAGGTAAGTTCTTGTGATTGATTTGAAGTTTTCTTGGAGTTTTAGATTGAAATTTAATGAAGGTTTTGTGCTAGGTTGAGAAATGAGATTAAAGGGTTATTTGAGTTTAGTGTACAAATTGCTTAGGGTTTGATATTTTTTAAGTAAGAATGATGAATGGAAGTAAGAATTAAGGTTAGGAAGGTTGAGTAATAATGTTTGTGTGATTAATTCGTACAGGCGGATATGTATGACGAATCGAGTAGGTTTTGTTGGAGCGATTAGAGTTTGATTGCTTGCTTAAGTAAAGGTAAGTACTTTACGCTTACTAATCGAAATTTTATGATTAATTGAATTAGTAATTGTTGTAAGAGGCCGATAATGGATTGTTTGAGTTTGTTAAAGGTAGGTGAACCATTTAGAAATAAGTTGTTTTGGTTGTGATTTAATGATTGAATGAAATGGGTACTTGGTTGAATATATGAAAATGTGTTTCTTTGAGAATGGTATGTGATTTGATTATGATGAGCATGTGTAGGATTAATATGAGTGTTTCATTTGACATGTTGAGTATGCTTGTTGGCATTATATTGATTTATGGATTGTTGGATGAAGATTATACCATATGTGTTATGGTGAATAATAAGCATGCTTGACATTGATAAATGAATGCATTTGTTCATTCATAGTGTTGCATTTTGTGTGTGACACGGAGATGAGAAAAGAAAGTGAGATAATGAGAAAACAGGCAAGGCCTGAGATGATTTCGGGTGAAAGCCTGATGCCGGTCTGGGACCGAGGATTATTCTGGATGGACTTCCGATGCCGTACTTGTACGAGGGAAAGAGAAAGAGAAAAAGAAAAAGAAAAGAAAAAGAAATGAGAAAAAGAAGACCCCCGGGCATGGCATTTGTATGTTGCATTCACATTCAATTGCATAGGCATTTGTACTATATAAATTCAAGCTATGTGTGAAAGCTAAGTTATGTGAATGCTATGTTCATGTATTGAAATTGGTTACTTGCATATTGAATTGATATGAATGCTAAATTGGGTGGTTAGTTTCAAAGAAATGCCTATTAGGGTTACATGTTTGCTAATGAATGAAAGATAGTAAAGATAGATAAGGATATGTATATGTGGATTCTAAATGAGAGAACAAAGATTAAGATTGTATGTATGAAATATATTTGTCAGGATAAAATGCTTAATGAGTAAAAGGGAATGGTTATGGTATTATGCACTTGAGTAAAGAATGTGCTAGGCAAGATTTTATGTTAAATTCTGTTTCCAGCAGGTAGAAATGGGCATGGAAACGGGTTCTGGAACCGTTTTCATAGCTGTTTCCACTTTGCTGCGAACTTGGACAGAGGAAACGACCAACTAGAACGGTTTGCTTGGCCTTTTCCACTGGCTATTTTGCCTACTGAAATAGCTGTTTTGCAACTGTTTTGATATGTTGTTAAGTGTTAAAGCTCAATACAGACATCCGACATTATTAAATGTCGAGGAAGACACAATTGGTGTTTTTTGGAAAATCAGAAACCAAATACGTCAAGTTTTGGTCTAGTACATTTTCGTACTAGGTTAGCATGTTCTCGTGTTAATGTCTGATTCTTCCTGCACTTCATTTAAATGTGTTTGTGTGAATAAATTCTGAAATTATATAAGTGTGAAGAAACTTACTGAGTATTGAAATCCTATTGTCTGTATTGATAAATGTTGCGCAGGACGTTGATAGTTGCTATTGGACTGGAGTTGCTGTGATCTGAGTTCCAGAGCAATATTCCTTGAGGTCGAGCTCCACATTTTGTGTATTTTGGAGATTTTGTACTTGTACATATTTGTATATATAAATATTTTGTGTTGAAAATGTTTTAGACTTATTACGTTTTCCGCTGTAAATTTTTTATGAATGGTTTATGAAAAGGGGTGAGGATTTTGGCTCGATAAATGATTTATTTTCCTCTTATTCATTGTATATTTACTGATTTTATGAAATGTATTTAATTAATTGGAATTTATGTTTTTAAAAATGAGTTCCACAGTACAAGTCACCATATATATGTTTACATCATGTCCCACACAAAATCCTAGTTTAAACCTTAGTTTTTTTATCTGAGATGACTAGCTAATTAGTGTATTTAACCAAACCTATATATATCCCATGACTTAAAATCTTTCCAAAAATCAATTCAACACAACAATTCTCCCCGTTGAGTTGATTTCTTCCTCAACAAACACTAGATCCCAAATAACTTCCTAAACACCTTTTAATGGCCTCATGCTCTGTTGTACGAAACCAAGTCCATTTTGGACTTTCAAGGACACCAACAATAGGTTTTCTCCAAACAAACCAACAAAATGAATCTAGTTGTGTAATAGAGAGTGACTTATCACATATAAGTCGATGATTTATTCGTACTAAGACCAACCACACTATTCTAAGTGATATTTAATTGGTTGATACTTCTAAGTCATAAGTAGGATTAGAGATAGCAGTATGTCGGGTAATTATAAGGCACTAAATTGTTCAAAGGATTCATCAATGAGTAGGAACATGATGGAGTGATGGGTACGTGTTGTATGACTTTTGTAATAACTACATCCGAATGTGGCATAGGTCATGACACTTAAGTGGTGCTTATGTCCTAATGCAAATTCTTAGTTTAGCCAAAAGGCTATGTAATAGGAATTCGAAGTCCTAGTATGAGAAGTGAAAACTATCATACAAGCATTGTGCAAAAGGAATGTTGGTGTAATTAGTTTCAAAATTAATTACCTTAAGTAGATGATCATCTAAGGTGATAGTCATTATCAAAATTTTCATATGCTAGCAAGATGTAATAAAGTATCATATTAAGTCAATGAGGACTTGATAGAACAAGAAAATAGTAAACTTTTGAGTTCAAAAGATCACGTAAGTTTTAACAATGGATTAATGTTTAAATCTTACAAGATGTGGCATATGTCGTGAACATATCTAGCGATACACATAAAAAATATTGCATATAGTTTAGCATGCAATACAAAAATAAGTCTACTCACATAAGCGAATACCTTGAATTTTTTCATTAATTGAGAGATCTCTCATGATATAAATAAAATTTCAAGTTGAGGCGATCATTTAAATATTGCGTGTAAATTTAAATGAATAAGTGTCACTTTACTAGGTGTAAAATAAAAGGCGTACTATTGAGATCATTATGCATGACCCACTATTTATAATGTAATACGCCATAACTTAGGTACTTATGTGATTATTACTTGGTAAGTAATCAATTCCATCTAAAACCAGGAGCAGTCCTATGTGCATTAAGTGAAGATGTTGGGTATATTGAAGACTAAAGTGAATGGTGTTAAATAGTATACATAGGCTCCATTATAAGGAGAGAATATCATGATACAATTTTTTGAGTAAAGTTCCATGTAATTCGAACTAATATGATGAGAATCATAATCAAATAATCTCGATTCTCTAATGTGAGATCAAGTGTGGTTATATTAGTTATTCTTTGTAAAAATCATCCTTAAGACCTTTAACACTGGGAAGAAACATGAAGTTTAGACAATTGACTTAATATGTTCACTAAGCATGCCTCTGATTGACATGCGTAAATAGTAACACGTTGGAAGATTGATGATCTACAAGGTAGAGTCTCAATAGTGTAAGAGGCAGCAACTTTTGAAAATGCTTTCACGATTATGAATCAAAGTACACTTGTCACACCTATTAAATGTTTCTTAGTGAAACATTACAAGAGAAAACAATTAGGCTTTCATGACATCACGTTGAACGCAGTGATTACAAAGCGTTTACTATCTACATGAATAACTCGAGGGAGCTCGCACATGAGAAATAGAGGTTCACCATGTGCAAGCGGGAGATGTTAGACTTAGCAGGTCCGTCTATGACAATTCGGGTGGTTCCGAGACGAAATATGTATATGTTAGATGTATAGGTTTACAATATAATTGAGTATTACACATAAGAACTTGATGAGTAAGTTGTCCACTAATATAAATAAGAGTTTAAAGGAAATCCTAGTTTCCAAATTCACTTTTCACAGTACGTATATTTTTCTCTTTAGAAAAAAAATTACAGAATGAAAAGAACACTCTCCACTTATCTTATTTAAAAGTCAATTAATAGAGATAAAACTAAGTGTTTTTGTCTTATTGATCGTTTGTAGAGATGCAGTACAGCGGTAGACATGGTCGCGTGCGTAACCTCCTCGTCACCATATGAGTTGTAGTTAGAAGCAGGCAACATTAACATTGTCTAGCTTCTAGGTATCTACTTCATTTTGCCGCGCTAAATTTGGTTAATGATTTACTTATTCGTATTGTTTAATTACACCATATAAAGATATTCTTCATTAAATTCACCACATGAATGTCAACCATCAAAGTAAATAAATTGATATAGTTAATAAGAATAGTTGGATCAAAGCTTAAAATTTAATTATCGTTTAATATTCCTTGTTTTTAACAAAAGATTCAAATAATTCAGTCTAATAGAATAACTATACCGTCTTTCATGTTTACTTGTTGACTTTCTGAAAGTACATAACCTCTACACACGTGTGTAGACTTATGAAGGTTTATAAATGATATAAGTTGTTAAAACCTTCAGTATAAACCAATTAACTTGGATAAGGTTGACAATTATAAATCAACGGACTTCTCTTTCATAAATTTTTAAGCCATTGCAAATTAACACAATCAAATCAGTATATTTAACAGAAATATGAAATCTATCTGCCATGGAGATGGAAAAACATAAAATAGTGAACTCTTTTGTCTCGTATAACAAATCAGTCCACAAAATTCTACTAGCCTTTTTAAACGAATCCCAAAAGTGTGATTTCTGAAAATAGCAAATGATTTTTCTGAAGTGTTCGGCCTGGATGATGACAGGTACAGCATCACCTTCCATCCTACTTAGAACCCTTTTAGGAGTCTCTAGAGTTCTTCTTTTCCCAGGTTTTCGAAACACTGTTATTATTATCCAGTTGTGACATAACCCTTCTACTGTCACTCACAAACTAACTGGTACATTGGCTACCATTTCATACAAACTGAAGAACTTGAGTGGTGTTTTGTGGGAATAAGATGACATGGGCTTCATTGAACAAATAACATTTTGCTGTGGTGAGTGATATCGATCTCTTCGATTTTGGGAACTTGAACCAACATGAAACATAACCGATTCGCCAAAATTTGAGGGAGGCCACCTGTGTTGTAGCTCCGTCATTGCTGATGAGTGATTACAAGTTATCATTTTTTTTTAATTTCAGTAGTTTTGTGCTCTCTAATGGTGTTTTTACTGTAATTGTTGGTGTAATGGAAATAATTATAGTTAAATTTATTTTTTTATTGAAATATTTTGTTTAATTAATAATTTTTTGAATTCAGTGAATTTATAATTTTTTTTCAAATTTCGGAAGTTTTTTTTTTCACCAAATCCACAAAATTCCGTAGTAATTTACGATCCATATAACATTTAATATAATTGGATTAAATCAGTTGCCCGTTAATGAGATGATCCATTTAAAAAATGTGTATAAACCATAATGTCCGTAACTTGTAGTTTTGATTGCTTTGTGTTTGTATTTAGTTTATATTTTTTAATGAATTTTGTAATTTTGATTGTTTTATATTTAAATTTTATTTTATTTTATTTAGAATATTATTTTATTGTTAGATATTGAAAGAATATACGCACATATATAACACATATATAAAATAATTAATTAACGAATAATTAATAAAACGCGTAAATAAAATGAACAGAATACGCACACCTTGAATTTCGTTCAACACAGCGGAAGAAGAAGGATACCTCGTTGAGGGTACGCTCGTATCCACAGGCGCAGAGCGTCGGGATACAGGCAATGTTTCGCACCCGATCCTAAACCGGAATCTGAACCCCGAGAGAGAAATAACCACCTGTTGGTTATTTTCCTAGAAGAAGAGAGGTCTCTCCTCTCTCCTCTTCCTTTTGGTGGAAATGTGGAGTGTGGTAAGTGTAAGGAAAATGTGATGGAAGCCTCCTTATATAGAAGTGGAGGTACCTATTGGTGAATAGGTACCCTTCCACGCACAATCACACTTTGG